>JAAEAF010006332.1:0-88686 GCA_011037195.1 Triatoma infestans | reverse complement strand
CTGCCTTCTCCGCTAACATATATACACGTACTCCACAAACGCTATACTTAATTCCTGCAAGTGTTTCACAACAGATTTTCTTTAAATTGCTCACAAACAAATTTTTTTTAGCACAAGTTTGATGGTTGTTCCTCCATTTGAGAAACTTGAAGATCAGTAACCATCTTTAATCGAAACGCTTGAAAAACGTCAAGTACTTAACTAAGCCTGTTTTAGTCGGGTATTTTTAAACAATTATAATTTTTATTCCATCCAAATACTAATATAATTAAGTTAAGACACGCAAATATTAATAGATCTCATTAGGCTTATCTTTAGTACGAGATAATTGCAACTAAACTTCTAAAGCAGTTCTACGCTTAATAGTGGAATTCAACAGGTGCGCACTTTATTTCCACCCATCTGACATTTACAGCCACACACATATACACAGACATACACACGTGCACACAAAAACACACACACAACAAAGTATTCTTATTAATTTTCCGTTAATCCATCTCTAGAAGTCTATAATTCTATTTGTATAGCTTCAAATAGGGACGAATTTTTACCCGATATATTCCAAAAAACTCAGAAACTTGGACAAAGCAGTTCTGCAGAGCACTCTTCAACCTTGGAATTCTAGCAATGCATGCAATAAATATTTCCAATAAGGAGAATACTTCAAATTAATTGAAGCTAGTACTAAGTATGTAAAGTTTAAGGGGGGACACATCGTTAGAGTTAATTTCGAGAAAATCGCAAGAAACTGGAAAATCTATGTAACCAAAGAAAGAGAATTAAAAGAAATGTAATTAATGAAATATGAATTAAATTAAATAAAATCTAATAATTAGAATTATTATCCATAGATGGCATGGGTTGTAGTTAATTAAAAATTGCAATTCTATAAACTATGATCTGAAACAAAGCCCTTCTTGACTTATCTAACCCCAGCTATAACCCTCTAGTGATACAGTATACTGTGGCACTGTATATATTGCATTCATATTTCTTAGAAAATTAATTCTGCAGTGATTATCTTTATATCTTCTGTCTCTCTCCAGGCCAGTGAGTAAGTTTATACTATATTCATTTATGATTATTGTCGAGCACTTAATTTTGGGCTCAATTATCTGGTAAAGTAACAATGATTATTTTAATTACTTGTGGTATTCTATTCTTGACATTTTTGTTATTTTCGCTAATTACGTCCGTCCCACTTCCCTTCACGCAGAGTTAGCTGGAGCCAGAGTTTCTGTGACAATCCCGCCTGTCCTATCTTGATAGCATCGCTATCTGGCACCCAAATTTATTATTCCCCAAGATTAAAATTTTTGCCGTAACTATCCCTAAAAATGTATTGCGACATTACATTGCTGATGTAATCTTTCTACTATAGTAGTTATTTAACCAAGTGTTAACTTTATATTATATGTTAGAACGCCTTTTTTCTCTCTCTGTTTTGCAAGAATATAATTTGGAAAGAAATGTGTTATCCATTCAGGCAGAAATAAGAAAAGAGTGAAGTGAAGATATATATAAATACGTGAGGATGGGTGTGCTGAAGTAAGCAGCATCTCCTTTCAACAAACGTGAAAATTATCACCGTTGAACTTTTGTTTCTTTATCAGAACTAAAGTGGAAGAAAATAGAAGCGAGGAGGAAAGGCTCCGGCTGAGATAGAGAGAGGAAGGCTCTACACACTGGATCTAAAGTGGTACAAGTTCACTAGCCTGGAATAAAAACACGCAACACTTTGCATATTGCTATCCAGTAGTTCTGGCCCCTTCCTCCCGGGCCAACTACCAACCATATCCAAAATGCTGCTGTAAAATATTCCTTTATTTACCATTGGTTTTATTTATTAAATATATAAAAACTTATGAGGAAGTATTGCGATGATTTCAAAGTTTCGAAATTCGAGTTTTCACTGGAAATACTTGTTGTGAGATTCTCTGAGAATGAAAAAAAATTGTTTGCGAATATTCTGGAAATAACGAAAAAACGAAAAATTGCAGTAAGCTCCAACCTGCGGTAGGTACCATTACCGCATCGGACACCAAGCTTGCGATCAAAACCAGTCATCTGGAATTGCGACTTTACTCAACAGTTTATTCTCGAAAACGACTCCGACGATTTTCTGTAAACTTCGAATACTATCTAAACAAAAAAATGCCTGCCACTTTTATTAGAAACATTTCTCGGCAAAGCTGATTCTGGAGGAACAATAACGACTAGCTTTTTTCTAAAGTACCATTACAATATAATGTACAGTTCTAATACTTCCATAATATACGCTGCAAGCATTGCTGGGATTCCAAATTTGAAGAAAATTGGTTAACCGGAAGTGCGACTTACAGAAGAGGTTATTGATTTTTTTGGAATTTTCTCGAAAACGAGTATAACGATTTCCTTCAAACTTGGAATGCTAATTGCACACATACAGAACTATCACTTTTGTTTATCACATTTTTACAAAAAAATCGATTATTACAAATAGTTCCGCGGAACGTGAGGCACATTTTCACATTTGATGGCGTTAAATATAATATCCGGGGTTTGTTGGCGCGCTCGTCTGGGCTACAATATAATCACTTCTATACCTGCCCGGTATGGTAAGTTAGTACCCCCCCCAACCCCCTAAAAAACATCTATATCTTAGGAACAAATGAATTAAACCAAAGTTGTAAAGAAAATTTGTCATTCTAGATAATGACTATTAATAGCAGAGTAATGGAAACTCCAGAGGGACTTTCAGGCCAGATTGGTTTTTTTATTATAATTATTCTAACAATTTATGGCCTGAACATAAACTTTTCTACGTTGTTGTTAAGAGGAGAAGTCTGCGCAAAAGATATAAATGTTTTTGATAGGTATCGATCTTGGTTTTATATCAATCTCTGCTAAATATTTAGATTGGAACACACTCATTGTCTATATTTATTTATTTAAGTGTTTATTAAAGTTTAAAAGTACAAACATATAATACGTATAACTCAAAACACAGTTACCGTCTGCCAGGAGTTGCTATTTTACAGTGTACAATACAAAACTCAAATACAAAATTAATAAAAACCAAAAACAGTTTTCTTCAAAATCAACCAAAATTAATAGAATTAAGTAGGTGTAGTGGTTATGGACGTGGACTTATAAGTGTGAGAACCCCGGGCTTCCGCCCCCGTCCAAGACACCTAATGTGGTAGCTTGACGTTAAGCCCGCCTGAAAAAAGGCATTAATTATAATTGTGATTGTATAATTAGCATCAATACCTGGCAGGTTACAGGGAACCAAAATTTGATAAAAATTTTACAATTTAAACAAACTTGCCGATCAGATCGTGAATACTGCAATTAGTGAAAGTCATGTGAATAGTTCAAACCAGATTTTTTGTTTCCATTTCCTTGGAAATAAATGAATTCTTGAAACCGGTCGATAACAAGAAAAAGCACCATACCAGCCCCGCGTATTTTCCAGTTATAAAAATTCAGAAAATTGGAAACTGTATTATAAAGGAATAACACGTTTTCATCGCGATTTAAAGCCAAATTTTATGTAGGAAATGAATGTATTGTACATGTACCAACTGCGACAAGTTTTTAAGTGAAACCGGATTGGTGACAAGTGTGGGGGGAAAGTGCCTGAGTGAATAATTGTTAAAGAGAAGTTACATCTGCTATTACTTTTAGAATTTAGGTTGGTGAGAGTGATGGGACGACGGTAGAAGGAGTTTGATGGTGGTGCTTGCCACTAGATAGAAGCATGTCTGTAATCCATTAAAGTGGCCGGGCGGGGAGACGAATGTGCGGCCCTCTCCCACAGGAAACATTCAGTCAAGTAGTAGGAGCAGAATATTGTGTGTGTGGAGGAACAGGATTAGAGGGATTGCCGTGTGTTTGCGTTGCACGTTAAGAGGATACGTGCAGGAAGATGTTGCACGGAGTTGTTCCACTAACTACCACATACAGGCTGTCTTCCTATATACCCCATTTACATTCCCAACACCCCGGACATTCCAGTCGCCTTGTGCGTTCACCGTTCCTTCACGTGTTCAGAATGTATTCCAAAAACATATAGTCAATCCTTCACCTCCACCCACTAGCTGCCTTTACCAAATTTTATATCTAAAAAAAGTACCACCATATTATAAATTTGAAAACATGATGTACCTAAGGTAGCTCCTAGTTTTTGATAGCAGTTAATATTGTTTCTCAGGAAGTTAAACGCAACTTGCAAAATATCTGCTAATAAAAGCCATTACACTTTATAAACAAATTATTGACAAGGGGTACTAAAAATTAGGTGCTACAATAAAAACTAGCTAGCTTGTTTCATGGAAGGAAGGAATCTCTCAAACGACGACAATACGTGCACCTGTTATTTGAAAGAAAGCTATGGTCCAGTAAGTGTAGATATGAACTGGTACATTACACAGCAGTAGGCGGTAACAATCAGGCGATATGCTACAGAACTGATACCTTCCCAACTGTTGCCAGAGTTAACAGGAAGGAAACGGTATATAGGAAGGCCCAATTACACTGACTGATAATGGTTTGGGCAAAATGCGATAAATATCTTCTGAACCAAAACTGGATGTTGGTCGCGAAAAACGAGATTTTAAACTTTTGTGCAGCATCCTATGAAAGATCAAAGCTGGCTAGATTTCTTCTTGGGGTGGGAATAGTGTGTTAAACAAGCCACGATTTCTTTCACCGATAGTTCTGGCCTTCGCTACCAGATCCACATCTAACTATAGTTGCTCACTTTTTTCTCAAGTTATTTGGTTAACACCAAGCTCTCTTATAGGAATCAATCCTGCTTTCTCGCAAAATGCGCTAGTCACTAGACTACGCGTGGGAACAAAAACTGGAGCGTCTGGGGAAAATATCTTTGGTATGTGGCGGCAAAAAAGGAAGGGAATATTCAATAAGAGGTTCAAGAGGAAGAATCATCATCAGAGATTTAATTTAGAAAGAATAGATTAATTTTTTACAGGATCAAAGATTAAATCAGATGATGAATGTAGAATAATATGAATGTCTGCTTCCTATAAGTCAGATATCTCTGACTTCATTTTATTTTAAAGATCCTCCAAAGAAGCATAAATTATTTCAACTGTTTCTCAAGAAATTTTGGACGCGGTTATGAATTATTTTTAACACAGATAAATGCAAACATTTTTTTAAACGCTTATCATATCCTTCATTATATTGAAATAAAACATTAACTCAATATGTTATCACCAATTATCATGTTGATATGTAATATGCAATAAAATAAATGCACTGATGCAATACTGAGAACTGGCGTATGGGAACCTGAGGTAAGGTCTTTCCAATGTAAGTGCTCCCAAGAAATATTTCGCTGATTCTATTCTAGCAGGAGTCTGACTACACTTGGAGGCCACATATACTCTCCGTTTACTCTCACTCTTACAACATACGCTGTTATTCATTAATAATCGTCCAGATTCTGTTGTGAAAGGTACCTCAGATATCAAAGTCGATATCTGAGATGTAGCAAATTTGGAAAATCACCGTCATAAAATTGGAAGCATGAAAGAACATTCAAAAACTCAACTTATCAAGTAGAAAAAAAGTATCAAAGAGGTGGTAGGCCTTTTTCTGTGTTGCTCAATGATGGGCATTGTTCCAAGAAGTGCCAATCCTACGAGTACTCTAATTAATTTGTAAAGTTACTGACAAAAGAAATGTCAAATAAAAAGTAACTCGCAAATTATGATTCCCTTTATTGGAGCCAAGCGCTTTCAACGATTCCTTGCGCTTCCTGCTTTCTACGGACAAACAAGTGCTTAATTATGTGTCGGTTCGATCTTGAAGCTTACTCGGTAAGTGCATGCACGCTGGGCGCTTGCACCAACGATATAGCCCTATTCGAAGTTTTGAAAATGCATTCGTTATTTGAAATCCTTGGAATAATAGCCATCACATCTAACACTGTAGTTAGTTTACAAATTTTAAAGAAAATTGAAAAAACCTGAAAAAAAAAAAAAATCAATAAAGTGGGGGGTATGTACGGTAATTATAGATTTTGAGATAAACATTCGTATCAGATGTGGTGGTGCTCCCAAACGGAATATCAAGTTTGAGCTACCTGCAATTTTTGTAATTTTTGAGTTAAACACACAAACATCCTTCGCCAAAAACTTTTTTTTGTACACTTTCTCTTTTAAAGATAGATTTCCCAACCCAAATGAACAGTTTGGCCTTTGCTGATATTTACTATTTGTTATTTGAGTGAAGGAGATTTCAGAACTGGAAACGCTAGCAAGCTATAGGTTGAGAGAAATAGCAATTTAGGCTAAAAAAAAAAAAACTGAAATTTAACCCTACGGATTCTACTCATTGGTTTGCACCAGGAAACAAGTAAATACTGAAATGGATATTTATTATGAAGGAACTACTATCAAACAACTGGATTGTCTGAAATATTTAGGGGTAATTTTTAACAAGCACTTTACTCGAAAAAATCACATTGACGCTATAACGAATAACTGTTTTAGGACTAGTGAACAAATTGAGCAAAGCAGCCAAAATGTACTGGGGAGTGGATAGTGATGGATAGAGTGGAGGATAGAGTGGAGTGGTGGATAGAGTGGATACTGGGGAGTGGATAGTGGTGGATAGAGTGGAGTGGTGGATAGAGTGGAGTGGTGGATAGAGTGGAGTGGTGGATAGAGTGGATACTGGGGAGTGGATAGAGTGGATAGTGATGGATAGAGTGGAGTGGTGGATAGAGGGGATACTGGGGAGTGGATAGAGTGGATAGTGGTGGATAGAGTGGAGTGGAGGATAGAGTGGAGTGGTGGATAGAGTGGATACTGGGGAGTGGATAGTGGTGGATAGAGTGGATAGTGATGACAGTTATATTATATACAATAATGTGATTTTGCCAACTTTAGCGCATGTTGCTCCAGTCTGGGTTGATGGGCTGTAAGTCAAAAAATTATTGACAGTACAAAGATTGATTGCACTCACATAATTTAAAGGTTTTAGGACGATTTGTTTGTCCAGCCTCTTGCGTGCTTGCCAAGTTAGTGCCGATAGAATTAAAAATCAAAAAACTTGTGACTAAATACCTGCATGAACATGGAAAATGAAGTTCATCGCATTAATAAAGAAAATATTGATTTACCAGTACCAATTTACAACTGGAAACATCCAGACAAGCAAGGAAATCTAATCGGAGAATATCAAAATACTGCGTATAAAACTGTAATTTTCACGGATGGCAGCAAACACGGTGATAGAATAGGTGCAGTTTTTGTGGTTTATGTCGATGGTGTATGTAAATATGAAGATTGTTCAAATTAAACAGTAATTGCTCATTCACCCATCATCAGGATGTTTTTTGTTAAACAGTGTAATAACATAGACTTGCACAGAGCAAATACAGTTGATACTCGCCAAGTATAGTTGATACATAGATTTGCTCTGTGAAAATCTATGTTATTACATTGTTTAACAAAAAAACATCCTGATGATGGGCGAACGCCCGAAACCTGGTCGATGATCGCAAAAAGAAGCAAGGCTCTCACGGAAAATGTCTTTGATGCTTTCCAGCTCTGCGGAACCAACCACCGCAACAACAATTGTTATCAGATTAAGCAAGTTGGACTAAAAATAAACTAATGGTAACATTTAGGTTCGAGAAATTTGTGATTACTATATATGATGTATTAATTAATTAAATAAGCTTAAGGGAGCGCGCGCGTATGCGTATGTAATGCTGTATAGTCATGTTGTAGTAACAGGGGGAGTCTTTTTCTCTTCTTTTGAAAGAGGGTTGCTCTCAGAGACTGTCCTCCTTTTGTCTTCTTGCAGTGGACCAGTTGAAATTTATTACATGGCCAACAATGGTAAATTACTACAATTAATACTAATTGGGAGGATGAGGAGCAGTGTACTAAAACATATTGTCTTGGGATCTAAACAGCACCACCCCCTCCCTGAATATAATTCTTTTGTTTTTAGTGGGCCCATAGCCGGGCTTGTACCTCCCGCAATTTTTTAATTAACTACAAGGTTTTATTTTACCGCTAATATTATTACTTGTTTATGTAAAAAGAAACAAAAAACAAAAAAAAAAAAAACAGATATTAAAAGGATTTTTACTTTCTCTTACTCCTAGTAGGAGGAAGTATTGTAATCGTGTCAAATTTTCGATATCGAGTTTTCAACGGAAATATCCGTTTTCGGGTCCCCTGAGTCCAAAGAAGTGGTTTTTAGAACATGGTCTGTGTGTGTGTTTTTTCTTCTTTTTTTTTTTAAATATATATTTGTCAGCATGTTCCACTAAAGTATTATATGCAATTCTTTACAGATCATTAACTGTTTAGGACTTGATTGGTATAAAAAAGTAACTTAGTAGATGGACACATTTGTACAATTATTATGAATATGTCAATATCATCAAAGTCATCAATATTTGTATACAATTTTATACTTATTTGTATAGGGAATATAACGAGAACTATAAGCAAGAGTAAATTGAAATGTTATGAATTCTAGTAAAAGGGGACAAAATTTAGCAATTTCCATATACCTACTACCTGTACGTATATGGAAACTCCTCCACATCAGTATCATACAAATAACTATAATATAAGGGCAAACTGTAATCCTTTGTGAAACTGTATGTTGCTTTATTGATAGCAGGTAATTCTGTACATGTTGACATACTTTTTTCAAAAAGACAAGATACCAAACTTGTCATTTCCCCTGAATCCATCCCATGATTAAATACAGTTACTGAATCACAACCAAAACTATTAGCATATATTCCAATTCTCTTAATTCTAAAATATGAATAACTGTTTAAATACAATTTTAAATTATCTATCTGATATATATATATATGTGTCTAAGTATATATAATTTTTATTTATTTGTATATTTTTTTATTTTCTGTTTTATTAATTTATTTATTTATTTCTATTCTTAATTTATTTATTTATTTATGTATTATTATTTATTTTATTTTATTATTATTATTGTTTTTTTATTTATTTCTTTCTTATTTTATTTTTCATTTTATTATTATAATTTTTTTTTTAATAAGATTTATATGTATACTGATCTTTCAGTTATTTATATTATTCCGTTAATGAACAGAATTAGCTGTCCAAAAAACTAAAAATAGCCTTTACAAATTTATTAAATTCCAAGATGAATTCCGGCTGGAGTAGCGTTGATTTAGTTAGAGGCCAATGTACACCCTGCGTGACCACATGTCGAAAGAAATGTTGCCTCGCTTGCATACGCTATGAAACCAGTCGATGATCACAAAAAGAAGCAGGCTATCATGGAAAATGTCTGTGATGCTGATCACAATTCTTCTTCTTCCTCCCCAGGCCGTTGGCATCACCAGAATTCTAATTTTGAAGGGATAGAGACGCTGTGAAAATTTGAACGATTAGATCTTGGACTTTATTGTTTCAGGTTTCGAAACCACTTGATATTTTTCATTTAGCATTTACTATTTTACTTTCTCTTACTTCCAGTAAGAGGAAGTATTGCGATCGTGTCATACATTCGAATCTAGTTTTCACCGGAAGTACCTGTTTTGCGAGAAAATTTCCTGAATACGAAAAAAATATTCTTAGCGAATGGTCTGTAGTGTGCGTTATCAGAATATCTCAGACATGAAAAGTCGCAGGAAGATCAATCTTGGTACTTATTCCGTTTAAGTACCACCCATCACGCACGAAGATTCGGGTAACATCCATCAACCGAAACTGCGACTTTAGTGGATGATTTTTCTTTTCAGTTTTTCGTTATTTTCTCGAGAACGGCTCCAAAGATTTTCCTTAAACTTCGCCTACTATCTACACACACCTATCACTTTTATTTGAAACATTTTCCCAGGAAAATTGATTTTTCGGTGATCTTTGGAGAAACAGTAGCGTAATGGTTTCCTCTAAACTACCATAATTCAGTATATATATGATTTTACCATCTACATCATATTAATACAATATTAGAGGCATTGATAAAATTCCAAATTTGAAAAAAACGATTAAACGGAAATGCGATTTTTGGAATTTTCTCGAAAATGGTTACAACGATTTCATTTAAACTTGTTCCATAATGGAAACGCATCGTTTCTAAGTAAAAGTAAAGTAACGACTATTTTTTCAGGTGGACCCGCCTAGCGTCCAACTCTAATTTTAGTGTCGTGGACGGACGGAAGTATATACTTTGCTATTAATATTTTTTAAACAAATATAAAATTTACCAGTTATTATATTCGGGACTCGAACTGGTTACCTCGCAGTTACAAGCCCATGATCATAACCACTACACCAACAAACACCCTGCTTGCATTTCACAATAAAACACAACTATACAATTCCCTGCTAGTTCCTATCTCCAATTATAGGGAACGGCAAACACATTAACTTCTATTACTCAATCCTTCAAAATCCTAGCTCATAATCGATGCTCTCTTTTACCACCCACTGTATATACTGATTTTAAAATTCCCTTCGCTCCCGTCAACTAAAGTTCCGTTCCGAATTATTAACTTCAAATCCCTTTATTCAAGGCCTCTCATCGTCCACTCTCCTTATGGGACAATGAAGTCTGAACAATGAGGCATCGATTGCCGCGCGACTATCTAGTTATCTGATGTTGACTGCCTTGAGAGGCTGTCGCACACACTCGAACGTTATAATGGACTAATACGACTTCCATTACTAGATAGCCGCCTTCAGGAATGTGTAAGCGCTATCCCTGAACAAACGCCAGTTTTCTGCACACATTATTGATCTTTATTTACTTGTTGCTATGTTGCGTTGTTTGATTAAGTACCTAATTAAAGTTAAAATAAAAATGAAAAGCTTGTGGGATGTCTCAATTTACATTTTACAATGTAAGTGATGAAGGGATGGTAAGCGTGGATTAAAAAACAAAGTTACGAAATATTGTTTCGAATTATACATGCCTTATATTACAGTTATTATGAAAAGTTTTAACAACGTTCTTTAAGAATTGGTCATTGATTTTTAGTTCTACAAACCTGATTTAGATGGAAATATTTAACCCTTGCCTGGTGGGGGGGGGGGGATAAATAGGACGAAGTAAAACCGGTTGCGGGGAATGGAGTTCATAATTTGAAAACTGGAAGAAGTTAAGTTAAATTTTCTTACTTTCTTTGTACAACTTTTTTGATTGGTTTAATTATATTTCATCGTTTGCGGGAATTTGCAGTCCTTCTTGGTTGCTTCTTATTCCAAATAAATGAGGTTGTTTATCGAAGGGGGGGGAGTGAGACAAACAGGCAGACAGAGAAGGCAAAGTTTGTCGTTACTTCTTGTTTGCGACAAGAAAGAGAAGGGTGTCTCCTACCTACCTCATCATCGCCACCACACTCGCACACATACATTCACACACCTTTCCATGTCCGCAGTCATCTCAAACGAACCATCACTTTCTCATTAACCACTATGAGAATACGGCTTTACCAACTCACTCCATTCAATTATATATATATATATATGTATATGTATATAAAAATTATAATAGACTTATCGAACAATATTGGATACGTTAACAATATACCCAAAACATAACTAAAATTCCTAAGAACTACTGATTTCTTGAAAGGAAATAATCCAAACCTACCTGATTTTTGCCTTTCAGTACCAAAACATTTGTAACACGTCCAAAAGGAATACCAAGGTGTATAATTTCGGCTTCAGTTACCTCATTTGGTATATTACGTATGTGAATCACTCTGGATGGTTTTGATAAACATTTGTCCAGTTTTGCCTGCAACAAAGGAAAACAATATAAAAGATTAATAAAACGTTTTGGATTAAAGTATCAAAGATATTTATGGGACAAGAGAGTAAAGTACCACTATTACACACTCGAGCTAGGTTTGTCCAAGTGAGCGCAGCAACTGAACAAGGAGTTGTCAAAGGATTTTACCGTAACATTACATATTATTATATCACTATTCCTGTGAATCAGTGGGTGATTAGCTCAGCGATAGAGGCTCCGCTGCCTCAGCTTTTGCTTAACTGCTCATTTTTTGCTTAACTGGTGACTAATATCCTAGTATAAGCGGTTTCGTGCGGACGGGAACCCCAGCGGGTATACTTTGATGCCTTTGTATGTGAAGAATGTATTTATGTAGTGGTGCTGTTTACTGGTGAGAGTGCATGGTGTACTGAGCTGTGGTAACCAGTAGGGTCGCTACTCGCCAAGCGTCCGCATGCATAGGATTGCGGGATGGGAGAAGGCTGAAAGGAAGGCCTAATTGAGGTACTTGGGGTACATAGAGCGCCTGGGCAGTAATGAGGAGGCTGGCCCAAGAAAGAAGTAAATGGATAGAACGGAGAGAGGCCAGTCACTATCTCTAAGTACTCGACACAGAAAGATAACAGAGTTTAGAGAAAGAAGAACAAGTTAAATATTATATTATTTGCACTACCTTTCAATTTATTTTAAAAAAGGAATAAAAAGTGGAAGATATAAGGTAATCTCTTAGAGAATGTTGTCTGTTAAAAAGTGGAAGATATAAGGTAATCTCTTAGAGAATGTTGTCTGTTAAAAAGTGGAAGATATAAGGTAATCTCTTAGAGAATGTTGTCTGTTAAAAAGTGGAAGATATAAGGTAATCTCTTAGAGAATGTTGTCTGTTAAAAAGTGGAAGATATAAGGTAATCTCTTAGAGAATGTTGTCTGTTAAAAAGTGGAAGATATAAGGTAATCTCTTAGAGAATGTTGTCTGTTAAAAAGTGGAAGATATAAGGTAATCTCTTAGAGAATGTTGTCTGTTAAAAAGTGGAAGATATAAGGTAATCTCTTAGAGAATGTTGTCTGTTAAAAAGTGGAAGGTTATCTTCAGAAGAACAACAGGTTATTCCAAATTATATAAGGTTTTCTAATATTTATTGTTAAATTTATTTTATAATGTTAAAAGTTTAATTTAGGAATGTCTACTTAGTGAAATATAATTAATATATTTTAACAATTTCATCCAACTTTTAAATTTGTTTAACTGAAAAATGGTAGCGTGTTCATTCTTAAATCTGCGGGTTTATTTCAAGGATAACTACCCTTGGTATTTCGCCACCTATTAGAGGGTAGAGTTCCACTAATAATGTGCTTTTTGACATACATCAACAGCTCAATAAATAATAAATTACGAAGAAGAATGAACCTAATCTTTCTTTATAATAAGAATCCAGGAGAAATGTTATATAATTAAAAGACTAATACTTCCTAGAATCAAAAATGACTTATAAAAAATACAGAAATAAAGAACAGGAAAACAGAATCTGAACTTAGATAATAGTCACAATGTGGTCTATGGTTCCTACATATATATTTCTCTATACCTTTTTTATCCGCCTACAAAATGTTCGAAAAAGAAAGCGCTATACTCTTTACACAGAAGTATTGTCCCTATACGCACTATGACACAAAAGTCCTCCCTCCAAAATCCCAGCCAACTGTACAAGAAGAAGGGGAGAATGTCATCAAAGTTACAACCTACACACACAAATACATGGAGTTAGAATGTAAGTGAAAAGAGTGCAACACAAAGGACAACCATTACTATACTATGTACTCCAGCCTACACATGCTGAACTGTACAGAATTCCAGGCCAATAAATCTAGTGCAGAGAGGGAGGAGTAGTGGTAGGTCACTATAGGCTATAGTGGTCGCTACTTGCCGATCATCCTACAACCACAAAAATACCTTCAATCCCTTTTTTTTCCTGACTGGTCCCTTCAAACCCATCGCTCGTCCTGGGGACACCCATATTCAACTCACCTAGGAGACTGTATCAATAAAACAAAGCCAGGATTAGAGAGGTGGGACTCTATTATTTCCAATGGTACCATAATTAATATTAGTACCAACTGTGGCCAACAACTTTATTGCACACTTCATGACGACCACTAAAACACCGGAGCCGACCATACTTCACACAGGTCACAGCTACAAATTGAGAACTGAAAACAAAAGATATATGAGTGAGCGCGTGAGTGTGTGTGTTGGCGCGCCGGTGAATGAGAGACAGACAGAGGACCAGGACAGACGGTAGCTCACCACAGTGTCCGTCTCTATTCACCCGCCACCACACTACCACTACAACCAGATAAAGCCATCCGATATAATGGAACATCACAGTATGATTTGTCCTAACATAAAAGCGGTTTACTGTGTGACTCTGGTTCCAATTCCGCCATTTCCTGCTCCTCATCGACCACTACGGGGTTTCCCTTTTTCTCCCGGACATAATAGTAATAATAATAATAATAATATTGCTGCCATACATCCCAACTCAATAGTAGTATATTTCCCAACCATTGTAACCCTATGATTGTAATTTTCCATTCAATACAAATCTGTATTAAATTTTCTAAATGATTACTTCAATACAGTACACACACACACACACACACACACACACACACACACACACACACACATATATATATATATTATATATTATATATATATCTCAAACAATTCTAGCATTTAATATTTTCCTAATTCAATTTCGTCTCATCTTTCCTTTGTAATAACTGCAACAAAAATCAAATGAATATTTAATGGAGTGACAGTCTTCTGTAGAAGAAATTCTCCTCAACCAGGTCTAAAGAGTTCATTTGCTGATACCAGCCACATCTTCGCTACGCTCGCCTTCAACGAGTTCTTCAACGCCTCTGTCTCGCCTCGTTCTAACTGTGCGATACTAAAGTACAGGCACTAACTTTGAAATATCAAGCTCACTCCTTATAGTTTTATCTAGCCCCCCCCCCATTAAGACACTAGAAAAAACTAACATGACTTTCTCTGGCTGCAGTTAATACAATCATAAAGTGGACAAATTTTCTTTAAAATTGGTTATTTTTACTTAGCCCTAATATAAATATACAAGTGGTGGGGGTACATGTACCACCTACCCAGAGGAGGTAAGTAATAAATACAAGAAGTGACTATATTGTAGCAGGAGACAGCGCCAATTACACGAACGTCAATAACGTACAGAACTCACAACTCCCTAAAATTAATTTGTCCGGAAATCTTTACTTGGAGCAAGACAAAGTGCAACTCTCATTTCACCCTTTTATTAGAAAAATCCAAAAATTTCAAAAATATATTCTGCAAAGTCACACTTCCGGTTAACCGATATAGAAGTCTAGCAATACTTCAACAGCATTTTAATATTATACAGGTAGCAGAACGGTAGACTGTACAGAAATATCACTAGAAGGAAGCTTAACTTTGCAACTCCTTCAGCAACTCTCAAACATTTTCCTTATACCAAACAATAACAGACTAGTATCTAAATAGAATGTGTCTAGATAGTATAACCAGTTTGGAGGAAATGTGGATTGCCGTATTCAAAAAAAATAAAGTCGCAGTTCCAGTATTGATAAACTGTGAGCAACGGCGCGCCACAGCCTGAGGAATGTTAGATGCGGTAGGGTAGTAGCTAAACGGAATATCAATTTGGAGCTCCCTGCAATTTTTCGGTTTCGAAATATCTTGTTCACAACACACACACAAACAGACCCTCTGTTAAAAAGATTTTTTTCGTACTCATGGAGCATTTAGACCAAAACAAAATTACGAAAATTTAACGATCGCAAGTCAGTAAGAGAAAGTACAAAATCCCATTTAAGCATGGCAATTTTTGGGTTTAAGTCAATCTAAAAACCAACAGTCAAAAAGTACAAAACCAACCGATAACAAGCAATTAAGAAGTCAGGGTGCAGACTGCACAAGCGGTCTTCAAGAACTTACTAAATATTACTAACGAATCTACAACATTAGATTAGATTAACAAAGAGATGGCATAAGCCACAATAGACCTCATTTCACTAAGAGGTCTAATGTGGATGCTCAGTGGTTATAGCACATCTTACAGCATCATCCTTTTAATAAGCAGGCTAAGAAAGCTGAAGGCGACTCTATCAAGAAACTCGTGACTTCGGGATTACTTACACCCAACTGAAGAAACCTTATACTCATCAGGCCGGTGCACTCACAAAGAAAGTGTACACCGCGGGGTTTCTTTCTCAGCCTTACAGAATCGGCACATCACGTCCTCTACCAGTAGTAGCTGGTGCATATGTTTCTTCAGCCTACAATGCCCCGTTAGTAGACCCACTATTATTCTTTTAATCTTCCGGCTATGATTCAGTAGATGGTAGTAAATTTAGGCGAATGTTTCTTAATCAAGAGTTTCGCCTGCCTCCTGGTGTTCCCACCATTACGGACGCTGGTCCCCTCCGTCCAATCATTGATGGAAATTTAAATCAGGCTTCTATTATTGTATGTACACTAGATATTATTGTATGTACACTAGATATTATTGTATGTACACTAGATATTATTGTATGTACACTAGATATTATTTCAACATCAACATCACAATATCCTGTTACTAATGTAAATAATTAAGCACCTCCCTATCATTGCTAACTGATGGTTGTTCGTTCAGCTTGCCAGATCGTTCAGGTTGTTCGTTATTTTGCTTTACTTATGGCTAAAAATTATTATTTATTGTTTTAAACTTTCTTTGTAAAACTAAAAGAAAAGATTTTTCAAGTTTTTAGCATAGTTACAAAACCATTTGTAAAACCTACAAAATAGGCTGGCTGTAAGAAATCTCTGAACAAAAATAAATATTTTTGGAAAACAGATTAATCTGCATCTACAGATTTGATTGGCTATTAATAAAGAAATGAATGTGGAAAACAGTTGATGGTTTTCACTCGTTTTTATGAAAGAGAGAAAGAGAAGGAAACGAGATGGAAATAAGATATAAGCACATTAAAAAAAAAAAAGATTATTCTAAAACAAAAAGCGGAACAAATTCCCCAGATGGGAATATTGTGGATTATATAAATATATTGCCCTCTGAGGGGGATAATTTAGGGACTGGAGGAGGTAGGGAATCCAGTAGAGCGCGCACTAAACTTTATCTATTGAAGAGTTTTATTTTGTTTTGAATTTTATTTTATTATTTTTATTGCAAGTGGTGGTGGTGAAAGTGTGTGTGTGTGTGCAAACTCAGTGTAGCAGTAGATTAAATAAGTGGGCGGTAGAGACTGCCACTGAAGCGTATCCAACTGTTTGGCCCAAATATATATATATATGTAAATAAATATGGAACAAAAATATGCACACAAACACACAGACAAACGGATAGTTGTAGTGGTGAATGTTGGGGAAGTGGATTGGTACTCAGTCTCACCGGTGGTGGTGGTGAGGGGTTGGTAGTGAAAGGCGGAGGGCGAGTTGAGTCAGTGAGATTTCACTCTTTACCACTAGAATACTGGGAGCGAAAAGGGAAGGGGAATCGGATATCCTCGCCATGGTAGCCGATTAATTTTCCGAGGCGCTAGGAAGAACATCGGGATCTCTGCTAGATAGGAGGAAGATGGGAGTGAAAGAGAGAACAAAATATAAAATAAGGTTAAGGGGATGATGAAATCTGGTGGTAACACAAAAATCTGGAAACGATACAGGAGATTATCCTAAAGGAGTATATATATATATATATATATATATATATATAGACGTACATTGGAGGGAGCGGGATGAATGTAGATAGGGAGAAATAAGTTTTCTCTTTGCAGCCTCCACAAACCAACCAACTGTTTTAGATGAACACCACGGCAATACTAAGAGATAGGATTGGGACGACTGCTCTGTCTGTATGTGGGTGTGTGATGTGAGAAGATGGTGGAGGTAGAACCACTTCTAACAATACTACCAATACCACAACATAAACACTGACACAACCTTCACACAATTTATCTTTCCTTCCTTTTTGGTTGCTGTCTGCGAATTCTTGTTATATTCCCATCCTATTATTTACTTTTATATATCGCAGATGAAAAAAAGAAAACTTTGTCTTCCAGTATGCAGTATCCAAATATAAACATTATGAGGAAATGGATATCCAAATAGCATTGTAGCTGTTAATCTAGAGCATAAGAATATCAGTATAAAGAGTTAACCTTTAATCTTTCAAGAAGATGGCAGCACATTAAAATGAACTGGATTATTATTATTATTATTATTATTAATGTTAAAGGCGGTATGCATTGCGACCTGAAAGATCTATTGGGCCCAAATATGAACTGTAAGGGCTCAATCAAATCTTTTTTAAAATAAAATGTAACGGTCCATTTCAGCACAAACCCTTTTTTGCTAAATTTGTCCAGAAAAAAGTTCAAAATAAAAAGTTTTAGAACAAAAAAAATGTTTCAATCAAATATGTTGAATGACCCATTACAGATAAAACCATCTTGTAGAATGGATTAGTTTCATTGATGCAGTACTCTTTTATCCACTTTGAGGTCGGCTTCTTGGACAATCGCTTATATGTTTGCAATTATTTTACAACTGTACAAAACAATTCACACGATTATACTTAATAAAAGCACAAAATACATTCTACAATATATCTCTACGTAAACAAAACCAACAATCCGCTAGGAAGAACACATGCCTACCATCTCGATATCAGTAATCGATTCAGTAGTAAACAACCCTTACTTACTAATCGACTACAGTTCGGCCAACTTGACCTACTGATTTCCCTCAATCATAAGTTATCAATTTCTATTACATCAACCAATTTTGATTTAATGATACACAGAATAAAACTTTAAACAAATCGAATACGTAAATTAAATACATTTTAATTCTGATAATGTTAACTTCAAATAAAGATAATAAGAGATTTTTAATTACAAGCAGATTTATACAGGTCCATACATGTTTATACAAGTCCATTACATGTTTATACAGGTCCATTACATGTTTATACTTGTTATTTTATGTGATATTATGTTTATACTTGTTAATATTAAGTAAGTAGTTAATATTTAGAAAGGCTACCTTCATAAATTACTAAGCCGATTTCCAAATTTAATACAAAAGTTCATCTCACAAGAAATTAGTTAGTAATTCAGGGATATCTATATTTATGCCTAAATGGTGATCAAATGATCTATCTATCAGTACAGTCATTATTTTTTCATCAAAATACAACCGTCTCTTCATATTTTCTTGTGAACTTATCCCTTCATATGGAATTTGTGTCACCTGAAGCCCCTTCGGGATCGGCCACTACTCAGCGGTCCTTAACTAATCTTTGTTTAATTGCATAAGGGCCTCTATATTTTGGATTTATTTCTTGTTTACACCAAGAATCAATTCCATGTTCTTGACCATAATATAATCCCTAATTTTGTATTCCGTGGGTTTTTTTATATCGCTTGTTATATAATAAACTTCATTGTAAGCATTACTTTTTACCTATGTTATTATGTACTGCCTCATCCCTAATCTCTGCCAAATTGTGGTCCACTGTAGCTTTGGAAGTTGTTTCTCTTCCAACAGATGCCTCAAGTCTTTGTTGACAACACATACTTGGTCTATTCCAAACAGTAATTTAGAGTAAGTGCCTGAACCTATTAACGTATAAACAAGGACCGATTAATCGTATTATTGAATGCGAAGACTGCTTCATCAAGAACACGGTTCTATTTCGTGGGTTCTTCCGACAATTTCGCCATTAATGCAGTTGACGGCCATTTATCCTTTCTATTTGCCCATCGGCCTGACGAGTACCGGTGGTGAACAAGACATGTTGAATATTTAATGACTTCAGAAAGTCAGAAAACATATACGAAGTAAATGCAGAACCCGTTGCTGATGCCAGTTGCAGAGGTTTGATGTAGAACAAAAATAATCTTTGAGGAGCCTAATCGCCTTTTTAGAACTTGGTGCCGTCGTTGAATATAATCGGACAAATTTTGTGAAGCCGTCAATTACTTCAAAAATATTCTTCTATGATTGATTTTTTCCAAATCTCCGTGAATGCATTGGTAGGTATATCACCCTTTTCAATACAATTTAATCTCCTTCTACTCTATTAGCGACACTCCAATAGGTGATTTAAGACAATTCGCGATATAATTTTTGACCTTTTCGTTATATTAGGAAACCAGTATTCACGCATCGAATATTCTACCATTTTATTGATACCCTAATGTCCTACTTCTTTCTGGCAACTTACTAATACTGAAGTCTCCATTGAGGAAGGTATATAACCGTTGGTTTCCCTTTTACAATATAATAATCTGTTATTCAACCTATCATCTGCCTTCTCTAGTTTTTTCCTTATTTCAACGAACTTAACATCAAACTCTTGTAGCAGAGCTAAACTCCTTTCCAAACTATTCTCAAATATAACTAGTATACTCTACTGACGGCCCAAGGCACCCGCGTATCTCATATGATCATTACCCCAGTGCTCCAGGGTATAGCCGTAATTGCGCAGAGTTAGAGCCATCTCATAATTTTCGGATTCACCTCTTTACGTTTGAGAGTTAATTTCATACTACTGCAGTCAGTTATAATTTTAAAAGGTATACTCTGCGAATAGATGAGGAATCTTTCCGACAATATACAATCGCCAAAACCTCCAATGATTCTACATTCTTTTGCTAAAATAGCAAATTGGATGAAACTTCCCATGCTTTTGCATAAGGACTGATCCAAACCCTTGGGAACTGGCTTCGCCCTTAAGATGGGAGTTCCATCTCACCAGAGGGAGAATAAATACCTACATCGGCTCCGAAATAAGCTCATTTTTAAGAACTCCAAATTCTGAGCCTCTGGTGCCATCCCAAACAAAGTCAGCAAATTTGGATTTTAACAGTTCATAAAAAGGAGTTTCGATTTTGAAGCATAATCTTTAATATATTTAAGGAAATAGGATATTAACCTATGAAGCTTCTGGAGTTCTCTCAAATTCCTGGTTAAAGGGAAATTCTTTAAATTGCACTTAAGTGGCTAGGCTAGGGCATATGCCATTACACAAATACAGCAACCTAAGAATTCAATCCTTGTTAAAAGAAAAGCATATCTTTCTAATTAAAACTCTAAATTAGTACTCTAATTAGTTAGTACTTCCTACACAATATTAAAATTTTCCTTTACTGTGATGGTGGCAATTAAAATATCATCAAGGTAAATCAGCACTTTGTCCTGGTCAACCAAGGTGCATTTACAAAGCTTGACTTGAAAAACTGATGGATCATTGTCAATCCTTGTATTAACGTCACTTTTAATTTTCTCGAGGAAGAGACCTCGTTCACTTCTAATCAATAATTTAGCGTCACCAGGAAGTGATTTTCTGGCATAAACTAATTTTTTTAAGTCTGTCCACCCATACAAAAGAGCGTTCTCTTCAAATTCTTAAATCCAGCCTTCAACTGAAGTTTTCTCAGATCGTCAAATGATTTAAGTGAATCTTCAACATAACGATAACTTAATGAAAATTTAGCTGTTTTACTAATCTAACCTTCGAGTGAACTATCATCGGATTCTTCAGAACTTTCAGCAAACAACATTTTTTTTTACTGTTGACACACTCTCTCTACCGAAACGTATCTTTTCAAAATCAACAATATTATTAAGGAAATTGCACAGTTTGACACAATGTCCATCTTTTATCAACAAAAGTTTACAAACTGACCTGAATACATTCAATGAAAGTACGTCCTTGATTTTCTAATTAGACTAATGATTTTCTTATTTAAATGAAAACATTCGAACATTCCTAAATTATTTTCCTACGAAATCTGCCTTTCTTATCAATACCAAAAGTAACTTGAAACAATGTTTTAGCCATCAGAGACATTTTCCGTGGTAGCCTGCTTCATTTTGTGGTCATCGACCGGTTTCGGGCGTTCGCCCATCTTCAGGATGCGTTTTTCAGACAGTGTGACAACACAGACTCGTATAGAGTAACTATTCTTTATTATTAAGAGTAATAACAAGTTATTTGTTAGTTACTCTATACGAGTCTGTGTTGTCACACTGTCTGAAAAACGCATCCTGAAGATGGGCGAACGCCCGAAACCGGTCGATGACCACAAAATGAAGCAGGCTACCACGGAAAATGTCTCTGATGCTTTCCAGCTCTGCGGAACCAACCACCACAACAAATGTTTTAGCCACTTTAACAGATGCATCATTATTATTATTTTCTATATCAAGGAATTTCTTTTAACTTCATGGTTTTCAACTTATTACTAGGCTCTTGATTTTCCATCCCACTTCTGAAGCCAGTAGTGAGATTCATAAATAGGGCAAAGGTGTTTAATTTTTTTTTTTTTTTTTGGGGCGCATCTACTTCTGAGGTTATTAGCGCCCCTCAGTTTGTTTCGTTCTCCACCCGGTCCGCACGAGCCTGGATGGCACATTTTCAACCTTTGTGGCGTCCAGATCAATGCCTTGTCTAGCAAGGCATGAGGAGCCCCAGGTTATTGAATATAGTACCACACATCCCCTCTTATTTCATCGATCATGTCGACGAGGGGGAGTGTGGATCTCTTGTTGTGCCATCCCTTTTTTCATTAAATCTTATTTAACTATCTTATTTAAATATAAATATTAAATATTAACAATTATATATACAATAAATTAATATGAAAATTCTGGATCTATTTGCATCATTCAAAAGTGGAACTTTTGCATGCAGATAAATAACGAATTTTATGTAATATACGCAAGAAACTATCCTGAAAAATCTATGTAACCTATCCTAAAGAGGCTATTTGCTTGCTGTAAACTATTCTATTTTAGGTGTGCAGTACTTTTAACAAATATTCCTGCATACCCTTAAGTGAACTAATCCTAATGTTAAGGTAACCCAATAGGGTTGAAATACTTTTATACAATTTCTTTCAACCCCGAAATAAAAAACCTAACTAAACATTCACCCTAACATTCTCGCCTATAAATACATTCACACATGAAAGCATTCTCGCCAATAAATACATTCTCGCTAATAAATACATTCATGCTAATAAATACATTCTCGCTAATAAATACAATCGCACTAATAAGCACATTCACGCCAATAAATCATTCTCGCTAATAAATACATTCACACTAATATACACATTCATACGAGGGAAAGTACTCAATATTTCTTTCCCCTAACATAAAAAAGAACTAACCTAATTGGGTCAAGTACTCGATATTCCTTCACCCAAGTTTAATTAACCTAACCTAACCTAGCTACTAACTTAGATATTTCTATACAAATTAATATCCTTTAAAAAATCAAATAGCCTCTTTATATAAGGAGAACCCTCTTGTAGAATAGCGCGCTTGTCACGCAGAGCCTGACACCCTTCCAACACGTGCGCCACCGTTAGCCTTTCTCGGCATCGAGAGCACCTCGGCCTTCTTCCGCCAATAAGGAGATGCCCATGGGTCACACGTATATGACCAATCCTCAGCCTCGTCAAATTCACAGAGTCATGCCGCGGGAAATCTCGACTGTAATACTTCGCACACGTGGTTTAATATTTTTAAGCTTTTCGCTTATCCTGTCCCACTGACTTTGCCATTTCCTATTAATAATGCGTTTCATATATATTTGTAGGTCAGTGGGGCGAACGGGTCTGATTTCTTCTGTTTGTGTAGAGGCAGCTCGCTTGGCTGCCTCGTCCGCTCTTTCATTACCGGACACGCCAATGTGGCCCGGCACCCAGGCGAACGTTACCCCTTGACCACATGCGCTTAACTGCAGCGGAAAGCTGTAAATATGTAAGACCATTGGGTCTGTCGAGAATCGGTCCAGGAGAGCCATTAATGCACTTAATGAGTCCGTCAATATTAGCGCTTTTTTTGTAATTGTTATTTTTGATTAATTCTATGGCCTGGCATATAGCAAACATTTCCGCCGTGTACACGGTTGCATAATGCGGAAGTGTCCAACTAAGAGTGACTCCTTCCGTGTACACAGCGCTACCCACACCGTTGCCTATCTTCGACCCATATGTAAAGATAGGTCGGAAGTCATAATAAATATTTAGAATTTCTAGTAATTTTTGTCTATAGACGACGGGAAGGGTTTCCTCTTTTTTATGGAATGCCAGGTCCATGCGGACGTTTGCAGAGGGTAATAACCAGGGAGAAGAAGACGCAAAGCCCCAACCTACCACCGGCCCAAATTCAATTCCCTCCGCTGCCAATAATTCCTTGGCTCTGACCCCAAGCGGTCGCGTCCCCGAGCGCTGTTGATAGAACTCTTCATTATGTGGGCTCTCGAATATGATGGGAAATAAGTTATGGAAACTCTTTCTCCATATTCCAGCGATGTATGTCAGGATGAGCTGTTCTCTCCTAAGTTGAGGAGGCAGCATCCCCGACTCTACATAGAGGCTCTGTAGAGGACTAGTACGGAAGGCGCCTGTGAACAGTCTAATACTTTCATTGTAAACCTTGTCTAGTAGTTTCAGGCGTGACTTGCGCGCAGAACTATAAACTGGGGCTCCATATTCAGGTAAGGGTAATAAATTTATGTTTTAAGATTTTCCGTTCCCCATCTATAGCTTCCTAGAAATTTCAAGACGTCGAGGGTTTTCCTTGCTTTTGTATAGGTATAATCTATATGATCCTGCCAGGTTAGTTTAGTATCGAATACGAGGCCAAGGAAACGGATACATTCTTTATACTGGATCGGTGTGCCACTTAGAAACAATGTGGGAGGACTATGCTCCTTCTTAAACGACAAAAATGTAGGCACACCTCTTGGTTTCAGAGAATCTAAACCCGCTCCTAGAAGCCTCGTCAGCCACTCTGTCTATTGCTTGTTATAGGGTTTCTCCGACCTCGCCGAGATCAGTTCCTGATAAATAAATTGCGAGATCAACTACATATAAAGATACTTGAAGAGGATTTTCTACAACTTCTGCTAGACTATTTACCGCTATCGTGAATAAAGATAAGCTTAACACCGATCCCTGAGGGACACCATTTTGCAAGATGTATGGGTCCGAAAGAACCGACCCAAGGCGCACTCGGAACCTTCGCGACTCTAAAAAGCCGCGAAGGAACCTTGGCAGTTTCCCTCTCAATCCCCACTAGTGACACTTCCGCAGTATCGCATATCTCCATGTTGTATCATAAGCCTTCTCGAGATCAAAGAACACGACCAGCACGTGCTCTCTTCGCATGAATGCATTTTGCACGTAGATCTCAAGGTAGCACGCCTGATCCAACGTAGAACGATATCTGCGAAATCCCGCCTGATAGTGGCTGTAAAATCCTCTCGTTTCTAATACTAAACTAATCTATAATTGATCACAGATTCGAGGACCTTACTCAAGCAGGTGGTCAACGAAATGGGTCTGTAACTGGAGGGATCTCTTGGGTCTTTTCCTTCTTTAGGGATCGGTACAATGATTGCTTCACGCCAACCATCAGGGTATTGGCCGGTCACCCATATGCTATTGTGTAGTCTGAGCAGACTTTCCTTCCCAGCTGCATTTAAGTTTTTGATCATATCATATGGGATTCCATCCACCCCTGGAGCAGAATCTTTGCATTTGTTTAAATCATTTTCTAGCTCATTGATGGTCAGCGGTTTGTTATAAGCTTCATAGATAGCGATCTCAAAGTTGAGTGGCTGATGCTCCACATCACCTTTTCGCTGGAGAAATTCTGCTGAGTAAGCCTGTGAGCTGGAAACTTGAGCAAAGTGTACAGCCAATGCCCCAGCCACCTCTCCTGGCTCGGTGACGACGACATCATTAATTTTTAGAACAGGTATCGACGGGGTTCTGCGACCACCAGAGAGGGCTCTTATCTTATTCCACATCTCTCTCAATATCGATGATGTAGAAAACTTTGACACATAGGAGGTGAGGGTTTCTTTTTTTGACTTTTTAATTAAACGCCTCTCCTTTGCTCTTAATATTTTAAAATTAATTAAATTTTGCTCCGTCGGATACCTTTTAAATCTATTTAGGGCCTGCTTTTTTCCCTGTTAGCAACTTTGCATTCCGGGGTCCACCAGGGGATGGGGGATCTTACGACTCTCCCACCTACCTCGGTACAGGATGGATCTGTCAACGCCTTCGTAAATAAACTAGTATCGAGGGTGACGTCTCCTGTAAGGGGTGGTGTCACCACTCTAGAAGGGTAAGCAGGCCAGTTTGCTCTTTTGATGTCGTATCTCCAGGGTATCACAAAATCTGACCTGGAGATGGAGCTCGATACTAAGATCGGAAAGTGGTCACTGTGATATAGTTCGTCTAGTGTGGTCCATTCCAAGCGAACAGCGACGGTGGGAGTTGTCACACTCAAATCAATTGAACTGAAACCTCCTGAGTGTGCATTGAAATGTGTTGCCGCACCATTGTTGAGGAGCATCATGTTAGCATTATCTATAATCTCCTCAAGAGTTCTGCCCCGAGTATCAGTCCTAGCCGACCCCCACCAGGTGTTGTGACAGTTAAAGTCTCCCATCAACAACACCGGGGCGGGGAGCTGCGAGAGCAGATTCTCCAGATCACTCTTCCGCCAGAATATGTCTGGAAGGTATATACTAACTACAGTGATCTGCAGTGGTGCGGCTAGGCGCACGGCAACGGCTTGTAAATTACTTTGTAGGGGTAGCCGTTTGCTCGAGATATTATCCCGTACACATACGGCACTCTACCATGCGCCCTCCCACCTGGGGCAGGTTGTACCTCTTACTATACACGATGTACCCAGGGATTCGAATGAGTTGCCCCGGGCGAATCTTCGTTTCCTGGAGGCACAACCCAAATGGACGGTATTCCGCTACCATTCGACGTAACCCTTCAATATTATTCATAAAGCCCAGCATGTTCCATTGAAGAATGGACTCACACATGTTTAATATTTTGAAGAATTCATGCCTGGTAGGATCCTAATACTTAATAAACTATTTACACTATTAATTACCGAATTCATTATATTGGTAGAAGAAATGTATATGGATGCGTAGATTAGTAATTACTCAGTGGCACACTTATTCCGAGGCTTACCCTTTGGCCAACCCCTTTTCTTATGTCTAGGAGGATGGTCAGCAATGCTGCCATCCTCCGATTCCGAAGCTTCAATGTCCGTCCCCATCAGCTGCCATTGCAGCTGGGGGGAGCGGACATGGAATTGTTTGTCCTTTAGTAGATCTGCCGCTTTTCCCCCTAACCCTTATTGGGCTTGGGGGCGCCAGAATCAATTTTGGACTTTTCCTCCTGGAAGAGCGTTTCGGTGATATCATCACCTTCCACTCTCCCTCGGAGGTAGTCATTTGTTTAGGAGGGATTGATCCCACCTTTGTATTACTCCCACGAGAGTTGGGAGTTGTTGATAGCCTTTCGGCTACCAATGCCCCTTGAGGGGCATGTTTGGGTGGTGGGATTTCTTCCACCTTTGTAATAGTTCCCCTGAAGACCGGGGAGGGGTCATTTATTTGTTGCCCAGACTAATTGCGGGGGCTGGAATGTGTGTCACTATTTGGGGTGCCTTTGCTTTCTCCGAGTATGAAATTTCTTGTGTTGCGTAAAATTTACTTTCAACAATTGCCCTTGCCTCATGATAGGGCAATTGTTGAAGTGTCTTTATTTTCTGAATTTCTTTTTCTTTAGTTAAGATTGGGCCCCCGAGGATCTGACATTATGATCTCAGCCACAATTTGCACATGTAATTGGCGGTGTGCAGTCGCCTTCATGGTTAGGTTTACCACATATGCACACCGCTTCTACAGCCTTACATTTCATGGAAGTGTGCCCAAACGTCTGACATTTATAGCATCTCATTGGAGACGGTATATATGGGCGCGCGCTTTTAGCTTATAGAAAGCTGCGTCAATCATTTGTGGCGGTCTTGGGCGGTCAAAGGTGAGGATGAGGGAAGCAGTATCCACTAAGGAACCTTCCTGCCTCCGCTTTATTCGCCTAACATCCACCACACCCTGATCAGCCAAGCTCTCTTTTATATCTTCTACACAACTGTTCAAAAAGACCCGACATGTAATCACGCCTTGTGATGTGTTTAGGCGTTTGTGGGACATGCTTCCAGTTCAGCATCCATATATTTTTGTAACTTCAGGATAATTTCTGTCTGAGCGCGGTTTTCTGCTTCGATGCAAATAGATCCGTCGTTTGTCTTTTTTACACTTTTTGGTTTACCTACGGACGTTTTTAGCCGAATGGCAGAAAATTGTTAATGAGGCCCTGGTCCATTTTGGACTGTAGTGCCATGGTAGTAGTAGTAGTACGGACGTTTTTATGTATTGGTACAATTTGAAGGAACACTCATTTGTGAAGGAACCATCCTTCTTTTTTACAACGAAGAACCTTCCCTAATTATCTTCTTCCAAGTCTAAAAACTTCGCAATTTTCTCAGTTACTTTGTTGCCGCCCCTGGCTTTCTTCCTTGGCGGTGAAGAGGGGCTATAGGGTTGCAGCGTAAAGTGCAGCCCAGTTAGTGTTTTTCCAGTCGTGTTGTCCTTTTCCATGCCTTTTCTTTTGCCTGTAAGATCAGTCGAAGGGGTACGAGTTGCTGTAGAGTGGGGAATCTCTACAAGGGGAAGGGGTTCAGAAGAAGAGAAAGGATTGTTAGGTATAGGACTAGGTTGGAGGGTTGGACTAGGAATAGGGTGGGATATTGGGGTAGGAAGAAAGGTTGGGCTAGGCCAAGAAAGATGTTTTAGATTATTTCCCATAATAATCTTTTAATTTTCGTCGAGATATGTGGTCCCGCCTCCACGGACGCTCAAAATGGACCCGGTTACTCTCCGGGTGGACCACCACACCCCGATATAGTTAGGTGCCACGGAAGAGAGCGTTGCGATACGAAGTATCGATCCGTGTCCCCGCGGCCCCTTCCTAACCCTAGGAACCCACCTGAGGTGGAATTCCCTAGCCTTCCTCGAGTCGGACATTCCCCCAGGTAGGGCTCTCGGGTGAAGCCGAGGCCAAAGACATGTGTTGGGATCGGACGCCCGCAGGTCATCGTCTCCCTTAATGCCCAGGATCCTCTTTTCCACCCTAGCCCCAAAGCCTCGTGCCGGCAAGCACGAGGGAGCGAGCTCCGAGCTCTCAACGAGAGTGCGTGTCCTTGTTCGTGCAGTGTGTGTAGTCGTTTGAAAAGTGTTGAGAGTTCAGGTGTAAGTGGGTGTGTGGGGTGGGGAGCTCGAGTTTACCTGTGGGATCGCTGGACCCAAGTAGCTGCACTCATCAACTACCTCTGCAGGCCCTATGTGTATTGTGTGAATGTAGGGAAGTATTAGTGTTGTGAGTGGGACTGGGATACCCGCAGGGAGCCAAGAAGTGGCTAGTCCACTTCCCCCTACGGGGGGTGTTTTATTATACAAAACAAATCACACCTATATACTTAAATAAACAATTTTATTGCACAATTTAATAATTTATAAAATACGTACCAAGGGAAAATTAGCAAAAAAAAAAAAATCTAAACTAGATTTTTCATAGAAATAATGAGCCATAAATAATCAGCCAACCCCAATGTAGAAAAGAAGGTGTGAAATGTGAACGTGGTCCTAATGATAGTTCTAAATTTCTGATTGGCCTAACATACACCCACAATTCACACCTTCTTGTCTATAGTAGATTAGATTCGAAGGAGAAGGGCGAGCCTCATTCCACTGCGACCTACAATAAGAGGTCTATTGTGGATCCCCTAAAATGATAGCACATCCTTCAGCTTCGCCCTCTTAATCAGGCCTAGCAAAGCTGACAGCGGCTTCGTCATGAAGCTCATGGCTTCGGGATTGCTTGTCCTCGCCAGGCCGGCCCACTCACAAAGGATGTGTGCCGGGGTTTTCCATTCTAAGTAAACATAAAATTAATTGGAGAATCTAAACTTAATAAAATAACTTTTTTGAGGAAACCGTACACTCAAACTTCTTTAAATGAATTTTCTCGGCCAAAAGTTTCGAACAAAGTGATAGGTCTCCGTATTCATAGTTAGCGTACCAAATTTTGAGAAATCCCTCGGTGTTTTTATGCTGAAAAACGCAGAAAAAACTATTCAGAAAAATAACGCAATTCCGGTCTCTGATTTTCTCAAACTCTGAATTTTGGCAACATATTTAATTCTAATAGATGGAATTCTTAATTCATATTTAATTCTTAATAGAAGATAGAATGTGTAAAAAACTGAAATAGCACTTTAGAGAGAGAGAAAAAAAACCTAACCCCACCTTAAACCTAACCCCAAAAGTGCCCTTAAATGAATTACCCGGAGAAATGTTTCAAATAAAAATTATAGCTCTTTATATTTGGAGCTGATATATTAGGGTAAAAAAAAAAATCACTGGAGCTATGTTCGAGAAAATCACAAGAAGAACTGAAAAACCAATCAGTAAAGTGGCACAACCTATGAACGATTTTTATGTAAGCTTATTCTCAGGTCTTCTAGTGCCCGTATAACGAAATATTTAGCTTGAAAATTCTGCGATTTTTCGTTTTTGAGATATGCTGCCCCCCCTCGCAGACCAATTGCTAAAATCCACTTTTAGAAGGGACCTCAAAAAGGTTATTTCCGGTGAAAACTTGATATCGAAAATTTGACACGATCACAATACTTCCTCTTACAGTAAGAGAAACCCTGGTGCACAATTGCCCATCCTAGGAAACTGGCTTGGAATAAAGAAAGAAAGAAACAGACAAGATGCCTCGATCTCCACACCATGGTTTAAATTATGAAAGCGAACAACGCATGCCCCTGCAGTCACCGCCCCCTTAGAGGTTAGGGCGGCTGTAGCTCTGTTGGCTGTAGCGCCAAAAATTGCTTTTTATCCAATTTATTTCAAGAAAATGATCATCTAGTTCTGAAAATAATTAATTATAAGTAGGAATCGTTTTTATTTAAATACTACAACTATATATGACTATATATATTCATTTAACTTGAAAATTGATGGCAACATTCTTCCACATTCGATCAAGATCAGTGAAGGAATTCTCCAAGGGGAATCTTTGTCACCACTGTGTTCTCTGTATTCCTCTCCGACTTCGTAACCTTTTTCAGGATTAAAGGAGTGAGCTTACTGTGCTTATTATTTGCAGACGATATTTTAATATTTGCAGACTCTCATCATGATGCCCAGATAAAACTGGATATACCCTGGAGTATTGCAAGGTAAACGGCTTATCTGTGAACACTCAGAAGACTAATGTGACGGTATTTAGGTCATAACCGAAATTTAATAGATATATTCCGTTAACATATGATCACAAAGAAATCAAATATGTCAACAACGTCACGTATTTGGATGTGCCATTTAGTTGTATAGGAGTTTTCCGGGTTGCGTCCGAAAGTTTTTATAAGAAGGGACTGAAAGCTCTGAGCAAGATGAGGGAGCTACTGGAGCGAGGTAAATCTGATAGCTGGGATGTGAAGATCAGGTTATTTGAATCTGTGGTAGCAGCTACAGCTCTTTACTCTTCTGAACTTTGGGCCCTTGGTTATTTGGAATCATTGGAAAGGTTGCAAATGTGTTTTTTCAAATAAATGTTATCATTTACCAGTCAATACATCGAACCATTTCATTCGTACTGAAACAGGGTGTAAAGATATACGGGTTACAGTATTAGAGAGAACATTGAATTTATGGCTTAAGTTCTTCGTATGTCTCCAAATGAAACTTTCAAAAAATGCTTTGATGTTATGATAAATCACCTAACAACCATCAACCTGCTATCGCACTCAAAAAACCATTGGTTCCTTCATCTCAACAACACACTTGTGGCAATAGGGTTCCCAGCTATATATAATTTCAATAGTACTGAGGTTTGGTTTTGCTTCATTTCAAAGCTGATATTATTGAAAGGTGGACAATCATTTGAGGAGTCAAGATGTTAATCGTATACTGAACTCCCAACACAACCCGTTTTTTAGACAACTAACAGCGTTTGGAGAAGGTGAATGTTACATCACGGAAAGAATGCCGATCAAACAGCAAAAAGTCTTATGCTAGTTGGGATTGTCCAATATTAATATTATAAGGCTATTTCTAAATGGAGAAAGGGTTTCATCAATGCGAGCATGATGTGTGATCATTGCAATGCAAAAGAGCCGCTAACTTTGGTACATTTTTTGCTGAAATGTCCAATCTACAGGGCGTACAGGAAGGAGTTCCTTGCTCAGCATATAGATCTCAGCGGTAATGAAGAGGACTCACTCGTGAGATTACTAAATATAATAACCGACAGGAATCAGCTGAAGAATGTATTTAAATTTGTTGGGCTATTAAAATGAGGACTTTTATTTTGGACTTGTATGAGACTTGATTGATGGTTTTGAAGGCTAATTGTGAAATATATTATTAGTGTTAAATGTATACCTCTGTGCAATTTGCATGTGAGTGATATGTTTTTGGTTTTTTGTTTATTTGGAAATGTAGAGCCAGACCCCTGTATCATTTATGCTTACATAAATACAGTCTGTTTCTATCAATCTATCTATATATCTATCTATCTATATGACATTGGGAATTTACTTGTTTTTTAATGAACTTTTTTCATATCATTTTAATTTATGAAAGAAATGATTTTTACATCCAATAAATAATGAAAGGCTATCAAGCTGGAATGTTATTAATGTTATATTGATTTGTATGAAATGTCGCATGAAAGGCGGAATAATGAAATGCGTGGCAAGTTATTTACAGTAATTACAAATTATATACCCCACGGGTGTGATCACTTATTTGGTATATTCAAAAACATTTATATCCTAATTTAAAAACTGAGGAGCCGGTAGTGCTTATAAATCTTGCCATAGTTTACTGATTACCGATAGTTTACTTACAGTGTAAAAAAGGGAAAGGATTAATTCAGTGGGTGCGCGCTGGACTACCACGCGGAGGTCAGAGGTTTGCATCCAGCAGTGCTGCTCCTTTTTCTTTTGAGAACACTGCTCGGAGGTCGGCAGTGCACTGACAATCTTTCAGTTTCCTACAATTGTATTCATCCTTCATCTCATATCACTCAATACCACGTTATGATAAACTTTCATATAACTTCCTTTCTACACCTTTGAAATAAAGCATCTTGATTGAGTAACCAGTCTACAAAGAAAGCCATTTCTTTGTTTTCTTTAAATTATATTTTATCTGTAATTATTTCCTTATTTTTTGTTTTACCTATAATCAGTTTCCATCACTAATTTCAATATTTGGCATATTTATTATGATTTTATTTATTTTATAGTTCCTTAGCAACAATTCTTGTAAAATGGTTTTTCTTTTAAATTTGTAAAATGGTTCGAGCAGTAATTTGTTCGAAACGTTCAGTGTTATCTAAAAGTATTTTTTCTAATCGATTATTGATATTTTCTTAAGCTAATCTTGCCGTTGTAATGAAGATTACTACATTTTCCTGAAAGTTATAACACACATCTTATCCTTTAATGTCATTAGGGAGCTCTTATGGGTACCCGACATGCAGTTTAGAAAGTAATGAGAGGGCGGACGAGTTGGCTAAGGTGGGATCCACAATACCATTTTGTGCGTCCGAGCATGCAGTAGCCGTCACTTAGCAATTTTGTAGTTACTTAATGGAGGAAAAGGGATTTGAAGAAGCCCTGAAGAGACACTGTGGGGGAGAATTTCCAGACTAAAAGATTTATGGAAGATATAAGACAGAAAGACTACAAATAACTCTTTTCCTGAGTAGGATACAATTGATGCGCCTGTTGGATGCATTGCCTGGACATGCTTGGGTCACCAGTCATTTACACAAAATCGTCAGGACGTCTAGTCCTTTGTGTCAGAGTTAAGACGATGGAGTTAGGGATATGGCGTATAACTAACTAGGTTAGTGTCCTTGTTTCGCCAATACTACGTTTCGCAAGACTGAAAGAACAACATTCTCAAGGGAATGCTTGGGGAGTTGGAGTTTAAAATCTCTTATGAGAAAATGTCACTAGGGGATGGATTTTTCAATTGAGGTCTAGAAATTTTGTCTTTGAAATTTTGTTGAGATGTAATGGCCCCGAAATGCAACTGAATGAATAATAATAATCCATGGATCATTACAAACAGATTAGCAAAGTCTTAGCCCACTTTATTTGACTGAGGGTAAAACTTGTGACCTAATAGTGAGTCGAATTAAAGGATACCTTACCAATATCGAAAAATGTTACTACACGACCAGCGTCATCTTAAAGATTTAATAAATTTAATGCAATCAATAAAAATATATTTATGTACTTGTAAAAATAAGGATGCTGAAGAGACAAATATAAAAAAGAGGTAAATATGAAATTTCATCTGTGAAAAGAAGAAATAAGAGGAACGGAGTGAAAAGAGTGAGAGTTAATCTGGAGAAGAATGTAGAGTATGGTGGCGCTCTCATAGAGTTTGGTATACACAACAAATATATAGGACCTGAAGAGGAGAAGAGGTTCAAGATGGAAGAAGGTAAATAATTGATTGTAATAGTAGTAGTGGTGGTGATGGTGGGGACGAGGTGGTGTATACTGTTATATAGACCAGCAGCGCAGAAATACAAACATATAAAGAAGAAGTAGGAGTAGTACATGAAAAATGATAAAAGCAATTCTGTTTATATATATATATATTTTGCTATGTATTCTGTAATGCACACAGTGTAGATCTAATGAAAACTTTGTAACACTAATCATTCTCAGAAATATAATCTTCACTAAAACACAAAGTTATCCATTGTTTGTCTCTATCTTTAAGTCAATATTACATTTTGATTTCATCACTCATCACTTAACAGTTAATAAACACATTTCCCATCTGTGCTGGTTATCGCAATTTCAGATATTGTCCACAATTGCTCACTTCTATTGTTCAATAACCTCCACAGATTATGATACTTTACTTATATCTTCATTGTGTCCATTACACGGAATTTATCCTAATACATGGACATCAAACATGCAGATAAAAAAGAGGTGGGAGAAATGATTAGTAAGATTCTTTTAATTATTATTGGTCAATCCCTTGGTTAGAAATCGCTAGATCGATGAATTCTTTAAGGACGATGAAGGACTAATTTATGTCATAGTGGAAAGACGTTAATAAATCTTTAAATAAGGCTGGGTCCACGTAAACAATTTCTTTTACTTCACACCAATTTACATGGAAAAAAGTAGTATACAGTGTATTAGAAGCCAGTGTTGAGAGGGGGTAAGTTATTGGCTAGTTATTTATTGTACCTCCAGTGTTTTATGATAAAGTCAAAAGGTGAACAAACTGGTCAAACATTATGTGTTGTGTGTGACAATGGCGAACCATCAAAGTGTAAACAAACAACATTACACCCCTGGGCATACAATACCGTCCGGCTCCATAGCTTCCTGTACCTACCAAATCAATACACAATACTTTCTTTTTTAATGTAGAGTACTTCTGTGCAAACACTTGCTGCTTCTATTGTTGCCTTACAAAAACGGTATGCTTTCTGATAAAAAAACTATGTATTAGTGACCAGAACAAACCAGAACAAACAGCAAATAACTTCTTCTTTATTACTCATATACCCGAAAGAAGTTCTCATACACCGCACAACGGTAACTAAAAAAACTCTATCTTTATCCAAATTTGTTGCGCCAATTAAATAAATCGATACCATGTGTAATGGAACCAATCACCATCAAATTCGCCGGAAAAAATGCTGGACTCATTAGTTTCATTATCTGCGGCAAACTCACCACTAAGCCTTCAAGGGTACGTAAACTACGCATTACACCCTCTGTTACGCCTCTGCAATTTATTGCATTCAACATGGACAGCCAATCTGTTACCTAGAAGCTGTTTCTAGCGGTAGAAGAAACTGAATAAAAATCGGGCCATCTGCGAGTTCAAAGAACAGCCACCAAATAAACTTTAAAAAGTTAAATTAGAAAGTCGCAAGTCCAACTTTAAGAAGTTTACAAGTGTCAAGATCGAATTCGAAGGGTTCACCAAGCTAGCCATACTAACTCATCCAAGTTAGAACATACAATAATTCTAACTAACCACATCGCTCTTCAAGCGACTCAGATCAGCCAACATTACCATTCTACGTCGCTGTACAATACCAACATCATCACTCACGACTCGGTCACTCTCCCTTCACACTAATATATCTTGAAAACATAAATTGTAAGTATAGTTTCGTTTGTTCATCATTTTTATCAGCATTTACAAACTTCATCCTAAAGAAAGGGATTAGCACAGTGGTAACGTACTGGACTTTCAGGAAAATTCAGTTACCTTAACCCCCCTATACTGACTCGGCATTTTAGAATTATGTCCAGCGTCTCCAGTTGTTACTAGCATTTCCTAAAATCAATTTCTCCAGAAAAATGTTTCATATAAAGTGATACTGTGCCGTTAGTATTTAGTGATACTGTGTCGTTAGAATTTAGTGATACTGTGCCGTTAGTATTTAGTGATACTGTGCCGTTAGTATTTAGTGATACTGTGCCGTTAGTATTTAGTGATACTGTGCCGTTAGTATTTAGTGATACTGTGCCGTTAGTATTTAGTGATACTGTGTCGTTAGAATTTAGTGATACTGTGCCGTTAGTATTTAGTGATACTGTGCCGTTAGTATTTAGTGATACTGTGCCGTTAGTACTTTAAGTTCAAAGAAAATTGCGACAATTGTTTTGCTGTAATTACAAAAACCTCAGGAACCTAATCTAATCTGCAAGGTCGCATTTCCAGTTAATCGATTTTCTTCAAATTTAGAATGCCAACAATAAATTTAATATAATTAATTATTGTACAGGAAATAGAACATTTGGGGCTCTGCCAGATTTGTGGGATTCGTGATATACAGGAACAGGATGTTTATAGAAGAGCACAAGCTATTTCCCCTTCAGCTTATTGTCAGATTTTCTTCAAACTGTTGTATATCTGAAGTGGATTAGACGCGGTTAATTGAGTTTCTTTGGACTATCTCTTTGGTCCAGAGGCGCTTTTCATCCCTCCCCGCAGACAAATAAACAATTCTAAAATCTATTTCTCAAATTTCGGGTCACCTAGCCGCTGAAAGTTTTTGACCATCATCACAAATCGCGTTCCCAAACAAAAGTCTGAAAATTAGTACGATAAGAAAATTAAAAGATAGCATAAGTGGTCAAAAGGGGAAATTTTTATCATTTTGACAATTTTGATTTGCTTGAGTTTCAGACTCACTTGCCCGTCAACTCTGAAGAAACGATGTAGGCTAGTGGCTGGCCAAATTAAGAAGTAGAGGTTGATACAGTGGGAGGCCGGAGGTGGTTGGTTAGCCCACAAGAAATATGGGCTCAATGATAATGTCACTGAACTAAAAGTTGAATTAGAGGGGAGATAAATACAGTAAATGTAGAGTTTATTTGTCAAAGGTGCTATTGAAATAAAATTGGAGTAGAAACAGAGTTTATTGAAGTGAATAGGCTAGAGGCGGTAGTTGGTGGATGGTTAAAACTTGGTGCAGAAGATGGTGGTTGGTGTTGGGAAATGGTTGAAATTAAAGTCAGGGAGACAGAGAGAGAGATAATTTAGGGAGAGAAAGAGAGAGTTTAGGAGAGATAGTGACAGTCGGACTGGCAGCAACAAGGGAAGACAATTTAGTCGGCTGTGGTGAAGCAAGGATGAGGAGGTACGCCTCCCTGTTTGGTGGTGGAGGAGATGGTACTGCCAAGAGTTGAAGTGAGGTGTGGAGAGTAACATTGTTCCAACCATCACATACACACAAACACACACATAACCGAACGAACAACGTGACAGTTCTAAACACAAACCACCACTTTGTGACGAGCCTCATCACATCTACCCTAAAACCAAACTCTCTAAAATTTCCACTTCCCAGTTGTCCTAAATAATACTGGATGAAATACAACATAAGACGTTTCAATCTTTAAAACATGTTTTCGTATTTAGACATGATCATCTCGATAATTATTTCAATTTTAATAACAACTTTAATAGAAAAGTTTCGTGTTTTGAAATATTCTACTCTGATCAATAAACATATTAGGATGATTTGAAAACACACATTTTATTGACAATCACTCGTTCGCTAAGGGCGCACCCTTGACCCACCAAACTAGAGACAATCTAAATTCTCAATGATTTTAAAGTATGTGCATTATAGGAGAGCTCTAAAACCAAACCATAATTAATTTCTGCATTCAATATTATACATGTGGGTTCAAGCCCTTGAAAACCATTTTCGATTTTAAAGGTAAACTGTTTGAAAACGTATACAAACTCATTTGGGATCTGGTTGTGATTACACTCTATAGCAGCGCTCTCTGTCTCAAACTATGTACCATCACTTTAAATTTAGGCCCTAATTCACAGGTCACCCAAATAAACACCACTAAAAACAATTTTTCCAGTTAAAAGTTTCAAATAAAAGTGCTAACATTCTGTTCAGTTAGCCAAATTTTAAAGAAAATTATTGAGGGAGCCTTTTTTGAGGAAAATACTGGAAAACTCAAAAATCGCCGTTATCGGATTTTCTACATTTTAACCTTGTCTTCAGTTGTGTGTGAGCTTTCGAACAGTGAAGTAGTGTACAAAGTTCAGGTTCTACTGTCTATTGCAATTACAATTTTGTATATATTTCTACATAACTACAGGGAGTACATTTATTTTTTATTATTTTCTATTTTCTAATTGAATTTTTCTTTGTACATATTCTACTTTCAATTTTTCTTAATTTTCTCAATTTTTCTGTACATATTTTGTTGATCATTTTTTGTTCATTTAAAGAGTTTAATTTTATTTAAGTTGGTTTTGATTATTGGGCCATTATGGGGGATTCCCAAGGGGATTCGAGAAATGTTCCACCTGATAAGAATAATTTAGGAGAATGTAGTACACAAAAAGAAAATATGAGTACTGAAGTGATGGAATTTACTCACTCAGTTGACAAAAATAAGACAGATAAAAACAGGGAAGCAATGGGAAAATCAGATGTCACAGATGAAATCAAAGAAAAAGTATATCCTCAGTTTCAATATGAAACAATTGATAAAGGTCCGTATGTGGTTTTCATAGAAGGTACTGGAAATGGGAACGGTATAGGCCGGCTCCATCCCATGGCCCTGGGTAAACTGATATATAACAGTCATCCAGAAATTAAAATATTTATCAGTAGTGTTAAAAAAATAGGTCGAAATAGGATAAAAGTAGAATTAATAAATAGAGAAAGCGCTAATTGTTTAATAGGTTCACAGCTATTAAAAGAAAAAAAATTGGTAATTTATGCCCCTAATTTATATTACAAAGACAAGGTATTATTCGGGGAGTTTTCCATGAATTGTCGGATGAAGATATAGCTAAGGATATTCAGTCGTCGTCTCATGAACCTGTCATGGTGATTAAAGCGAGACGATTTTCTGGAAAAGTTGTTGAAGAGGGCCAAACTAAATTTGTTCCTACTCAGACTGTTTTACTAACTTTTAGAGGCCAGACCTTGCCTGATTACGTCACTTTGCACTATGTTAGATGCCCGGTAGAACCTTATATTCAAAAAATTAACCAATGTTTTAAATGTCTTCGCTATGGGCATAAAAGTGAGAAATGTAACAGCTCAGTAAGATGTAGTAAGTGCGGGCAACAACATCTTAGTAAAGACTGCAGTGCCGCCACTCCTTTAAAATGTGTACATTGCAATGGCGATCACTCAGCTCTATCATAAAGTAAATGTCCTGAATTCAGCAAACAAAAATCAATTAGGTCGTTAATGACAGAAGAAAATCTGTCTTTCACTGAAGCGAGAGAAAAACTAAATAGCAATAGTTTTAGAGGAACTTTAGTTAATCAGGTGCCAGCGATTAATCATAAATCAGTTTTTCCTCCACTTCATATTACTAACAGGGTTCCTCCCAAAAGGTTACGCCCTAACACTCCTCCTGACAAAGATAATACATCTGAGAATATAAAAAAATCCTAGCCAGCTATAGTACAGACTGGTATAGAAGTCTGCCCATTACTAAAAAACCCTACCCCCCCGAATTATGAAAATATTCGAGGCAAACCCTCTCAAAAATTAACAGTCGATGTAAATAAGTTTTGTGAAGCTCTATTCGAAATTGTTACCAGTCTAAAAAATATTGACTCTAGTAATACAAATGATATATTAAAAGAGATAAAAATAAGAGTAGAACATTTCGGCTTATATGAATGAATTTCAATATACCTCTGAAACTCTTACAATGGAATGCTAGATCGGCTGTCAGTAATAAAGGCAGCTTAGAAGTATGTCTAGCCCAGAATAATATTAATATTGCTATTCTCTCAGAAAAAGGTTTCGCCCAAATAAATATATTAATTTTAAAGGTTATAATGTGATTAGAAAAGACAGAAGCGACGGTAAGGCAGGTGTGGCTATTCTTATTAGCAACAACATACCATTCAAAGTCCTCAATAATATTGAAATAGATAAAGTTATGTCTGTATGCATTACGATTCCCTTTGAAAACAAACAAATTTCCATTACCTCTATTTATAATAATCCTAAAAATAACATTTCTTCTCGTAACTGGGAGAAACTATTTGATAAAATACCAAAACCTTGTATAATTGCTGGCGATTTCAACTGTCATCACCAGTTTTTCGGGTGTTCTCAGACGAATTTCAAAGGTTCTTCCCTATTAGATGCTATCGGTAGATGTGGGCTTATTTTATTAAATGACGTTCACCTACTGTTGTAAATTCAAATAATAAAGTTAATTTATCAGCCATTGATTTAACTTTTGTGTGCCAAGAACTGTCTACTATGTGCGATTGGAATATTATGAATGATACTCTCGGTCCAAATCACCTCCCGATAATTATAGAATCTAATGTTTCTTATAAAAATCAGGTCCAAGTTTTTTCTGGCCAGAAATGGAACATAAATAAAGCTAATTGGGATAAATATGGTGAACTTATGAGTTTCTATACAACCGAACAATTAGCCTCATCTTCTTCCCTTGACTACGATCTGTTTATAGAGAATATAAATAAGGCTAGCGATCTTTCTATACCTAAAATAAAAACTATCAAAAATTCAAATTTCAACAAACATTGGTAGAATGACAAATGCAGAATAGCTGTTGAAAATAGGAATGCCGCTTATCTATTATCTAAAGGAAATTCCAACTATTATAATTTCCTCTCTTGTCAAATGGCCGCAGCAAAGGCAAAAAAGGTAATTAAAGAAAGTAAAAGAGATTGTTGGCGTCAGTATTGTGAGGGTATTATTAAAAATACAAATATAAACGAGATGTGGCGCGCATTTAAACGTTTAAAAAATAGAAATATTGCAAATAGACCCCCTATAAGCAATACAGAATGGACTGAATATTTTATAAACAAGTTATGTCCTCCTTAGGTATCTGATGAACCTCTTTCCATCGACCAGTCGAATAATAATCACTTTTTGTGGTGGTTGGTTCCGCAGAGCTGGAAAGCATCAGAGACATTTTCCGTGGTAGCCTGCTTCATTGTGGTCATCGACCGGTTTCGGGCGTTCGCCCATCTTCAGGATGCGTTTGTCAGACAGTGTGATAACACAGACTTGCACAGAGACTGTGTTGGCACACTGTCTGAAAAGCGCATCCTGAAGATGGGCGAACGCCTGAAACCGGTCGATGACCACAAAATGAAGCAGGCTACCACGGAAAATGTCTCTGAGAATAATCACTTTCTTTTGGAGCCCTTCACAATTAAAGAACTTAACACCGCAATAAAAACTAACAAGAATACAGCCCCCGGCTTAGACAATATTCATTGCCCCGTGATTGCTCACCTTCCTTGTGTTGCTAAAAACCTGTTACTTTCAATGATAAACAAATTCTGGTTAAACGGACAGTTCCCAGCAACATGGAGAAACTACTTAAAAATCCCAATCTTAAAACCATCTAAACCAATTAATGAGTATAATTCATATCGCCCCATTTCGCTATCTTCTTGCTTGTTAAAAACTATGGAAAGAATGGTTAAAGCACGATTTGAATGGTATTTAGAAAGTAACTCTCTATTACCCGAATCACAGTTCGGCTTTAGGAAGGGAAGGGCAATCTCGGATTGCCACTCTTTGTTACTATCCGATATAGACATTTCATTCACCACTAACAAATCAGTTGTAGCAGCCTTCTTAAGACATTTCTGGAGCCTACGACAACGTGCATCTTGGTATATTAACACGTAAATTACTTGCCATGGGATTACCTCAAAAATTTGTGTATAACATATTAAATATAATAAATAGGAGAAGTATTTTTGTTAAAATTAATGATCAACTTGTTGGTCCTAGAGTTGCCCAGGTTGGTTTGCCTCAGGGGAGCTGTTTGTTGTACGCTGTGTATGCATCAGACCTTACTAATATCTGCCATTCCGAGGTTAAACTTATTCAATATGCAGACGATATATGTGTTTATAGCGCAAATCAGAACACTGCTACTTGTATAGAAAACTTAGATCTCGCTATGAAAAAATTCTTCGATTGGACCCAAAATAATGGCCTTAACCTTACTGTAGCTAAATGTGTCGTTTGTCCATTCAGTAGAAAAAGATCGATACCTATGGGGAACGAAGTTAGACTAGGAGGCACTTTACTCCCCTGCAAAATGAAAGTGCGATTTTTGGGATTGTTATTAGATAGAAAACTAAAATGGAGCGCACATATTAATGAACTAGTCGGTAAAACAGAAAAATATGTAAATATACTCCGGATGATTTGCTTTAATAACTGGGGAACCGATCCATCGACCTGCCTTTTATTCTATAGATCTACAGTAAGAGCTATTTTTGACTTCGGTTGTATATTTTATAGTAGGGCCTGTAAAACTAAACTCCAGTGCTTAGACAGAATTCAATACAAATGCATAAGATTATGCATGGGATACCTTAATAGTACTCCTGTCACCGTCATGTTATCGGAAGCAAATGAACCACCTCTGCATTTGAGAAGAAGGATGCTAACAGACCGTTACATCTTAAGAACCATGTCTTTCTCTCCAACTGTTACAAGTAAAATCAGCTCCTTATCAGTAACTGTTTTAACCTATGCCTACTGGAAAAATAAAGTTACCCCACTAATTGTAGATAGTTTTCTGGAACTAACTGAGTTCCAGTCAACAATAATTCGTTCTGATAAGATACCAGTATTTCTCTGTGATTATAATTCCTTGATGATGACTGTACCCGTTGTATACATGCCTGACTATAAAGAAAGAATTCATCTTCAGACAATTAATACATTTCGTGAGGATGTTTCGCATTTTTTACCAAGTACTCAGATTATATACACTGATGGCTCCAAAGTGGGGAACCATGTAGGAGCTGCTTACTACGATCCCTCTAATAACGTAAATAAAATGTTTAAGTTACCACAGTACGCCTCCATTTCTCCTGCCGAGACAATAGCTTTCATTGAAGCGCTGAAATATATAGAAAAGCTAAACACTAAGAAAGTGGCTATTATGTCTGACTGTAAAAGTCTATTAGATTCTCTGGCCAACATTCATTACAAGTCACACACTTGACATTTTACAATAGAAATAATTAAGTTAATTCACAACATTAAAGTTCAAAATAAACTACTCAAACTAGTCTGGATCAGAGGGCATGCCCACATCACCGGAAATGAGGTAGCCGATAGCCTGGCCAAGCGGGCTGGTACTCTGGGTGACTTTGTAAATTATAAACTCCCCCTTACGGATATTAGACCAACCGTTAGGATTAGGATGTTAGATAAATGGCAGAGAGAATATGATTCGATTGATAAAGGAATTTTCTATAAGAAAAGTAATCCCCTAGTAGGTGTAAAACCTTGGTTTCTTGACCTAAATTTAAATAGAAGAAGCATCAGGATAATTAATAGAATCAGATCCAACCATGGACTCTGTGGAGCATACTTAAATAGAATAGGAAGAGCTAATACTAATGTGTGTACAGTATGCGGTACACTTGATGATCTAGAGCACATTCTGATGGAATGTAAAAAATATAGTAGCTATAGAGATAAGTTGTTCAGCTCCCTTCAAAAAAAGATAAAAAGACCATTCAATTATATTAGCATTATACAGGAAGTTAGATCCACAAGTGAAGAATTAACAGAATTTATTAATGACGGGTGTATTAAAGTGTAAGCTTTAATTCTAATAGTGGAAATAATATTTAAATTTAAATATTGAACATACTGTTCTTGAATCGTTGGCTAATGGCTACAGGCATAGGCCAAAAAAAAATAAAACCAAACAAACTTGTCTTACTCCTTAGTAAGAGGTAATATTGCAACCGTGTCAAATTTTTGAAATCGAGTTTTCACCAGAAATTTCCGTTTTGAGTTCCCATGAGCCAGAAAAAGTGTTTTTTTTTTTTTAAATTGGTGTATGTTTTTGTGTGTGTGTGTGTGTGTGTGTGTATGTGAATAGCATGGCGCAGAAGCGCTATCTTAGGCACGCGATGATCAGGTATGTTTCTCAGATTTACTAAGATTCATTTGTAAGTTCCATTGCATACAGTATGCCTCCAAAATATTTATATTTCTCCGTAAGAGAAGCAGGTTATCCGCCATGCTATTCAGGAAAACAGGGACATCGCAGAAAGTTCGGACTTGGACACTCCATTTGGGTGTCATCATGGGATCTCATAGGAAGTTATCTGCCAAATTTCTCAACCAATTTGAACCATTTTATTCAATGGAAGTTGTTTTCTGCTGTTTGTTTGCGATTTTCTCAAAAACGGCTCGAACGACTTTTCTTGAAACATAATATATCAACTACACATATAAACAGTTACAATTTTATTGGAAAAGTTTCTCCGGAAAAATTCAATTGAGACTTTTGGATAGGGGGGTGGGGTTATGTTTTCCTCTAAAGGACTATTTTAGTTTATTACAAAATTCTATCGTCTAAATAATGTTAAAAAAATTAAATATGTGGTCAAAATTCTGAGTTTGAAGAAAATCGGTTGTGCTTTTTGCTGAAGTTATTTAAATTTTCTACGATTTTATCCATTCCGGCGAATAACCTGCTTCTCTTACGGAGAAATATAAATATTTTGGAGGCATACTGTATGCAATGGAACTTACAAATGAATCTTAGTAAATCTGAGAAACATACCTGATCATCGCGTGCCTAAGATAGCGCTTCTGCGCCATGCTATTCACACACACACACACACACACACACACACACACACACATACACACAAACATACACCAATTTAAAAAGTACTTTATTATACATAAAAAAATCAAATAAAAAAATTGATATACAAAAATAAGTACAATAGGCATGGCTAGAGCCGTCTCCTGGAGTTTGTCTTAAAATAGTATACATACAAGAATAAAATAACTTTTTATAATTGAAACGAAATAATTTGTAAATATAAGTAGCAGAAAAGATGAATAAAAGAAGAAAAAATTTAGAAATGTAATAAGTAAAATAAAAATTACGAAACTTTTACAAAAAAAAAAAAAGCAAAGAAAATAGGGATATAAAAAATAAGCAAAAGAAAGGAAGGGAATAGCTAAGTGGTTAACGTACTGGACTCCCACGCGGAGGAGCTGGGTTCGAGTCCAGCTGTGCTACCCTTAGATTTTTCTTCCTAGGAGCCTCTACAGCTCACTGTCCGGTGATGGACAGTGTTGTCTCTAACGAGAGAACACTGTCGGAGGCCGGCAGTGCACTGAGAAGGCTCCGGGCGCCAATGACCATAGATGTTGACGCGCCTTAAATTAAAAAAAAATAAGCAAAAGAGAGATCACAATATATAATAAAATAAATTATTAATTATTAAATTCTCTGAATTATAAAGTTTGGAAAAGTATACACTCATATGTGAAGAGTACAATATTTAATTTAATAATCTTAAATTTCTTATGCCACAGATATGACGAGCAAACTTAAGAATATTTTTTTTATTTATTTTTATTTAAGGCGTCTCAACATCTGTGGTCATTTGCGCCCGGAGCCTTCTCAGTACACTGCCGGTCTCCGGACAGTGTTCTCCCGTTACAGACTTTAGAATAGATACTTTAGATAGAAACTTAAGAATAGGTAATCTGAGGTAGAAAACAATTCAATAATAAAACTACCGGAAATGAGATCAGTGCCGAATAATCTTTTCGCGAGTCAACAAATGCTGGACATTCCCCAAGAAAATGATAAAGAGTCTCAGGCTGCTGAAGACTAATAACAGGTAATATTCCTTGTCCGAATCCCTCTCCATCCAAAGGACTCTATTTAGATCTAAGAGCTCTCCTTTGAGTTTATCACAAACTCAGATCTGATAAATTGAAACAAGTCACTGAGCTCAATAAGCAATGAGTACAAAAATATTCTTTATTTTCAATTAAAGTTCGATACAACGATACTTATCAGAATTTTTAGAACGTCCAAGAGATTCTTCTTCCCTATAAAATTTTTTAAAGAAAAAAGTAAAGTACATAAGTTGCTTTGACCATATTTATTCAGAAGGGATGAGTCAAAATGTACACGATGCAACTGGGATAAACTAATCCATGAAGAAAACCGTGATAATTCACGCCTAATTCTTTCCATGGCCACTATCTTAGGCACGCGATGATCAGGTATGTCTCTCAGATTTACTAAGATTCATTTGTAAGTTCCATTGCATACAGTATGCCACCAAAATATTTATATTTCTCCGTAAGAGAAGCGGGTTATCCGCCATTAGGACGACATCATCAGCGCACAATAATACCTTGTTCTAAGAGGTTCCTACTCGGACTCCACCCTCTAACAGTGGGGGTGTCATTTAAAAAAATTGAAAACAAAAAAGGACTGAGGACACATCCTGTTACGGTCGTAGGAGCTTATGCCCCCTCCGGGATCGGTCGGTATAGAACCCAGAAATTTAATTGTAAATTAGTTTTAAGTTAGCGTAAGGAATAATGTTAAGGTAGTGTAAGAAGTAGAGTTAAGTTAGTATAAGGCATAGGTTTAGATTAGCATTAACTAATTTAGTCTAGGTTTAGATTAATAATTTAGTCAGTAAATTTAGGATTTAGGAAGAAAATAGTTTAGGGATTAGTGAAGGGTTAACGGTGAGAAGAGAACGATCGAGAAGAGGACTGACGAAGAGAAGGAGGGGTGGAATTGAGAGGAAGGTTAGGACCGATAGCAGCAGAGAGAGGTTGCGCGAGAGCAACACCACAATAGGGGGCCCCTAAGTTATTAAGTTTGTGTTTTATTTGCTAAAACGTCAGATCGACGGATTTCCCGGCTGTCGGATGGTGTAACGACACCCCGAAGGGGATAGTGATAGCCGCTAGGAATATATATATATAGTAAATACGTGAGCAGTAAAGGAATATCAGTTGAGAAGGTCTTAACTTGTACAGTTAGAGAAGCCAGCAGAAAAACGATAAAAACAACAGAAGAGGAAGTGAGGAGTAGGAAAAGAAGAGTGAGGTTCAAGAAAGACGAAAACTGTAAATAGTGTAAAAACGAGAGCAGAAATAGGAAATAGGTTAGGTAGGAGATATTTTTCTTTTTATATTATTTTAATAAGGTTTAATTTTAGTTTATTTCTTATTTCTTTGTAATATTTTTTTCATCTTTTCTTTTTATTTTCTTAAAAAAAGTGTATTTGTTGATTTTGTTTAATTATATGTGTGATTGTTGTAGAGAAATGTATTCTTATTGAACCCACGTGTTTGTTAGCTTCTATTAGCTGAAACACTAATAGCAGTTGGAACTGTGTAACTGACACGAGTAGACTGGCTGAGTGAGACTAGGTGTCAGGCTGCCAAGTAGTATATCGCCAGATCGATTCCGGCGGGGCCAGTTTTCTTTTTTATTCTTTTTATTTTAGTTTTTTTTTTTTCTACTTCCTCTTATTTCTTTTTTTTGCATTTTTCTTACTTACCTAATTTTCTTTCCACTTTCTAATTTTTTTTTGAGTTGCACTTCATTTCTTCTTTTTTATTTCTTTTTTCTCTCTTTCGTTCTTTTTTTTTCCCTCTTCCTCACCCTTTTTCTACCTTTTCTTTTCCTTTGGTTTTATTGTTTTCATTCCCCTTTTTTATTTTTATTTCTATTTTGCTCCTTTTAATTTGCCTGTTTTTCCTTTCGCCCTCCTTGATTTAGAATCCCCCCTTCTCCACTGTTCTAGCTGAGGTGGCTTTGCTCCAGTTTGGGAGCTACTAAGCGGGAGAGTGTAACAATCCCTATTTAACCCAGTACCAACTGAGAAAGCGTCAGATAACTCATCCTTGCTTCTGACCGCCGATTTTCAAGCCGAGAGCGCGGAGAGCCGAGATGAACTTGCATAGATCCCAATATTAAAAAGCTTGAGAAACAAGGAAGAACGATGAACACTGTCAAACGTCGCTCTGAAATCCGCAAGAAAGCAATAGAGCTTTTTCTTGGGCTGTGCAAATGTTTCCTTGAGATTAACGGTATTGATTAGGATGAAGAGATTATCTAGGTGGAATAGCCTCGCCTAAATCCAGCCTGACATTCGCTTGATAAGTCATTATCTTTGAAAAAGGATTCAATGTGACGCAGGAGAAGACTGGAGAAAATATTGGCCATAGATTCAACACAAGAAATACCCCTATAGTTGCACACATTGTTCACATCTTCTGATTTGTGTAAGGGAACTATTAGAGTTCTTGAAAAGGTTGGGGACATTGTACCAAACTCAAAAATATAATTATAAGGTGACAATAGTTTATAGGGAAAACATGTAGGGGCACACTTATAAAATACATAACTAACTTTATCGTCACCTGGGGATTTATTGTTTTATAGACACTATATTTATAGACACTACCAAATGTAGTTCTCCATAAGAAAAAGAGACGTCCAAAAAGGAGATATAATACAAGGCTCAGCATACAGAGTCGGGCAAGGATGTGAGGGGGGATCGGAAGTGTGAAACCCACTCATTTAATGAAATGTTATTGTTACAGACCAAATTGGAACCTCTTGGATCCGTAACTGCTTGGAGTTCCTAACAGATTTCAGCTGCTCATTCATAGAAAGAAAAAACTGCTCCTTCTTTGCTTCGCTTCTTTGCAGTAAATTAAAACTGTTGTCAGCTTCGCGATAAGCTATTGTAACCATAGAAGAATTGCTCTTGCGAAATAAATTTAACAATTTAAATGCCCTTTTTCTGGAGACACTGGTAATCAAATCAAGGTTTATGTCGAACTATTTTCATTTGGGTTTCGAGTTCTAGAAGTGATAGGATTCTAAATAAGACCCGTAGTAAATTAACACTTTCCTGAGGATCTCCAGGAAGAGCATCGATAGTTGTAAGACTTGTCAACGCTTCTCTATAAACATTAAGTTTGCTATCACTTAAATAAACGATCTTGTCCAGGGTGCATGTGAGAACAATCTCGGATGCGAACAACTTCACCCCCCCTCCCCCGCCCAGACAACAAGCGCGACACGCAGGTTTCATCTTTAGATATATCAGTAGCGATAAATGTATTCAATCGGTAGATGGAGAAAAATCTCCGTTTTAACAGGCCATGACCTAATAAATGGTATATAGTCAAAGGATACACAACTGTAGTCATCACTGAATTACCCCTTCCAGCTATGAATGTAAACTCTCCCTCCGAATCACCTGGAATCGACAATTTAATATGAACAAGCCTAAACAAACCATCACACAAGTCCAAAACTTTAAGCCCATTTCCATTACAGACAAAATCTTTTGACTTCCTAATACGACTACAAATGGGATTCATAATGCCTAATAGAGCGCCACCACTTGCGCACTTTATTAAATACTTTTTTTTGCATTTACCCACCTTAGTTTACAGTCAGAGAAAAATTTTCCATAATAATTAACATTATCCTCTATCACAAATGTTTCCAATAAAATGAAAATATCATATGATTTAACAAAATTAGGAAATAAATTATCTATTTTACCTTTTAAACCAGAAATGTTGTACGACAGAATATTTAAAGTATTAGCCAATGAATTTTTACGAAGATGACTGCGACAAATGAGCTCTTCTCATTTCTCGACACTAAGTTTTACATACATTCTTGATCCTCTAGCGCCCCTTTCAGCCCCTCTTTCTCATCCCACTTGAATCGCCTACCTTCTATTATCAGTGTACCCGCCACAATTCTAATTTTCAGGCCTGGTTTTTTGCCGAAACTCCTGTCTACACTTAGCTTCCTACGCTTCTCTCTTGTTTCCCAGCAGTAATCTCTATCGATAAAAGCCCTGTTCCTCTTGCCTTTTTGAGTTCCGTAAGTTATCCAGAACATGCTTTTGACCGGCATACACAAATTTGATCATTTTATATGTTTCAACTCTACAAGTTTCCTGTATTGAGTCTGACACTTCCGTGCCCAGCACCTTCCTACAGAACTTGATAACAGTCTCCTTCTACACGCCACTATCTCCTTTAACCCCTTAAAAAGCAAATTATTTCTTCTAATGAAGTTCTCTAATGCTAAGTGTCCACTTGAGACAAAGTCTCGAGATCAGTCTCAGGGTGTTGTCCATTTGAGATCACTTTCGCTCTCGAGACAGTTTTCTGAGACTCGGCAATCAATGAAGTCTCGAGACCAGGAACGTTTCGTGCCCTCTTGAGAGTCAATTCGCAGTTTGTTTATTTTTATTTTTTCTTTCCTAATGGATTCGCGTCAGGCCCTAGCTTTAATAATTGCGTATAAAATTAAAACGGAAAGTGGAAACAGTAGTTTTCACTTTCTCTTACTCCTATTAAGAGGAAGTATTGTAATCGTGTCAAATTTTCGATACCGAGTTTTCACCGGAAATATCCTTCCAAAAAAGTGGCTTTTAGCAAATGGTCTATGTGTGTGTGTGTGTGAACAGCATAGCTCAAAAACGAAAAACCGCAGAAAGTTGCAACTTGATATCCCGTTTAAATGTCACCATGGGATAAGATAGTACGTTATCTGTCAAAATTTCTCAACCGGAAGTACCACTTTACTAGTTGATTTTTTTACTTTTTTGCAATTTTCTCAAAAATGGCTCCAATGATTTTCTTCCAACATGGTATATCAACTACACATATAAAGAGTTACAACTTTTATTCGAAATATTTCTCCGAAAAAATTCATTTAAGGGCACTTCTGGGGGAGGGGTGGGGTTATGTTTTTCTGTGAAGTGCAATTAGTTGATTATACAATTCTACCATGCAAACAGAATACATTAGAAATAAATAGATGGCCAAAATACCGAGTTTCAAGAAAATTAGCAAACCGAAAGTGCGCTTTTACTGAACAATCTTTCAGTTTTCGGCGAACTCTTACGAATTTCATCAAGTTTGGTACACCAACTCTAAAATTTGACAATAACAATTTTGAAAACTGGAGTAAGAGAAAGTTGTGTGAGTGTTTCACACCAAATTTGTTTTAATAATTGTTTTAGGCAGTCGCCTATACAATAGAGTTTGGTTACAAAAATATGTTCAGAGTAGTTTGTTTGTTTACGTATTTGAACTTAAATCTGTGAGAGCAAAATTGAACAGAAAAAATTATTCTTTTTCTAAACATTTTTGTTGAGTTTGTGTTTTATTTACAAAATGAACATCGAAATTCATAATGGTGCGTTTTCTATTTTTTAACATACACCTGTATTTGGCAAAATATGGAATTGGTGAACATCATCGCTTGATTGATGTATCTCTCAGATACTCTGCGCCTTTTCATGTCCGATTTATATGCGCGCCTATTGGAAGGTTAAATAAGAATTAATCAAAATACAAATAAAAATGAAAAACACAGAAACAAAAATGAAAAATACACACAAGAATGAAATCAAGTCTCCGAGAGATGAGAAAAAACTTCTAACACTGACGGAAGACTGGAGACTGGATGAACATGTCCACTTGTGACAGTTACGCTCTCGGAGACCTGTGCGGGCTTGTCTCTGAAAATGCTGCCTTATCCATTTGTGACACTAGTCTCGAGACTAATTTTGTCTCTAGTGGACACTTGGCAATAATGTTTCTAACTTAACATCTCTTTTCTTTATTTCTTCTCTCAACGATTCAACTTTCCCCTTCAAACTCAGATTTTCCTTCTTAATTTCAAGCAATTCCGTTTAAATGAGTCAATGTCATCCTTACTTGCAATAAGAGAACTAATTTGTTCTAACAGATCTTTTTCCAACTTCTTTATGTGTATCTACCATGTCTTTAATGGATTTAACTTTTTTTAGACTTACCGCTCCAAATGACTCCGGGGAAGAGGGTAATTTTTTAGGTATAACTTTCTTATACTCTAGTCGAAGTCTCTTGATTCTCTAATGTAGATAAGTGTTCTTTTACTGTGTTAGACATTAACACACGCAGTGTTGAAGTAAAATTAAACCAAAAATCTTAATTAAGAAATAATTATTTAACACGGAAGAAAAAATAGTATGAGCCAAACAAAACAGGAGAAAGTAAAATAAATGTGAAGAAACACAAGTAAATAAAATTTGTTTAAATTCTTTAAATCATGTTTGTACACACCTTCCACCACCAGCACACTCCGCCACTACTCCAGCACACCCCGGTCTAATAAAAGAGAGATAAGGCACACATTACCATACTTTTTATAAATTCAATTGTAATTTTCAATCTAAAATAACTTCGATAAGATTTTTTTAAATATTTTGTACAAATGTTCCTGGTCACCAACTCTAAGTACATGCCAATGTTATGACAATAACTTTCATAAGTAATGTGAAAACCAATAAACGACTAGACGAAGTGAACAGTAGCGCTCGAACCTTTGAACTGTTAAATTACTATTTCATATTATTAATCAATATTGTGGAAAACTAAATAACTGTTTATTGATAAGGAAATTATCTGTGTGTCTAGCCATGTGGCTAGTGAACAAGTGAGGAGAAATAAGTGAAAAATCTGTAAGCATGTTAAAACAAACAGGCGATGCTGCTAACTCGCAGTTTGCTTATTAATCAGCTGAAATGGATTCCACAATTGTGGATAATAAAAGAAAACATATTTCTCCCGGTATCACACCGCCTAGAAAAGGTAAAAAAATTGTTTAAATATTTCTCCAATACCGCTAAGCAACAGTTTTGCTCCACTTTCTCAGCTTAATAGTGACAATGAAAATAACACTGAAATGACTACTGAAGTTAAAATTGTAAAAATATCTCCTATTTTTCTGCAAAGTTCAGCAGAACTTTTATTAAATTACCAAGAGATTCTACAGGATATCCGGAAAATCGTTAAAAATAGTTTTGAAGTTAACCAAAACAGAAATTCATTAAAAATATCAACTTCTGACATAACTGACTTTCGAAATCTTACAAAATTTTACGATAATAATAACGTTAACTACTATACTTATAAATCTCCTGATAATGATAACAATCTAATTGTAATTATTCGAGGTATACCTTATTCTATTTGTGATCAAGAACTGCTTGAAGCTCTAAAAGAATTAAACTTACCTGTGAAACATTTAATGAGGTTAAAAAATAGAGACAAGTTACCAACAACACTTTATTCTGTAACTATTGATAAAAATGAACAAGGTAAGAAAATATTTCAATTAAATCACATTTTGAATTTAAAAATAACAGTTGAGCCAAAATTAAAAACTAATGAAATTCCACAATGTGTTCGATGTCAGCGTTATGGCCATACTAAAAACTATTGTAAATTGGAGCCCCGCTGCGTTAAATGTGCTGGTGATCATTTGTTTAGCGAATGTGTACACAAAAAATTAAAAACACCTAAATGTGTAAACTGCGGTGAATCACACTCAGCCAACTACAAGCGTTGTGTTTACTACCAACAGATAAAAATGTAGTACTACTCAGCTGACAGACAAAATGTTACTAATTCACAAAATCAAAATATAAACAGGCAAATAAATAAACCAAGCACACTGCAAAGTTCAACACAACAAAGAAGTTATGCTTCTGTTGTTAAAGATAGTACGAACATTGAAACAAGCATTAAAGACAATTTCAATTTAAACGATTTTATTACATTAATAACTTAAGTAATTGTTAATGCAATTAAACCTCTTATACCACGCATTAGCACATTTTGTATGGAATGTGCAAATAATGTCTTCATTTCTCAGATTAAAAAGTGACTGTCCCTGCAAATCTACCTTTGTTAAAAATTATCAACTGGAACGCAAATGGATTACATAATAAACGGAATACATTTATTGATTTTCTAAATAGGCATAATATTGATATTGCCTGTGTTTCTGAAACGCACTCCAACAAAAATGATAAATTCAAAATACCAAATTATACTGTCTACAGAAATGATAGATTATCAAAAATTGCCTCAGGTGGAGTGGCAATAATAATTAAAAGAAATATCTCTCATTATGAAATCTCACTACCCCATTTTCAAAAAATTGAAACTATAGCTATAAATTTAAAGTTATGCACACAAAATAAGGTGACGATTATCTCAGCTTACTTACCTACAAATGACCGTTTACTAGAGCATGATATAAGAATTATTTCACAGATTACAAACCCCGTTTTAATGTTCGGCGATCTTGACTCTTAAGAATATTATTTGGAATTGTCGTGTAAATAACACAAATGGTGTCCGATTAAACAACTACGCTAGTCAATATAACCTTCAGATCAATTCACCGATGCAACCGATATACTTTCCTTTTCAGCATAATAGGCGACCAGACATATTAGATATAATGTTAATTAAAAATTTCAACTTACCCATCCAGACACTGGTAATAACCGAACTGGACTCGGATCACCTACCAGTCATTACAACATTTAATGAAACACCTCAAGAGATGACTGTCATTGAACCTCTATAAAAGGTCGAGTAGATTGGCAATGTTTTCAACAAGAATTAGATAAACAGATGAAAGCTGGTTCAATAGTTTACAGTAAAGAAGATATTGATGAAGCTGTAGTCGACTTCACAAATTCTATATCTAATTCTATAGACATGGCCTCTCACTCAAATTTTCATAGGAGGAACTCAGTTAAACATTCTTTACCATATCACATTAGCACACTAATACAGAGAAACACAGAATTAGAAGGGCTTGGCAAATGCACAGACATCCATTTCTTAAAACCAAACTAAATCGACTTATTAGACAGGTAAAGTTTGAACTAGATAAACATCGTATTCAACAATACCAGAGTTACATCGAAAATATCCACTCAAATGATACTAATATGTGGAAAGGGACAGGACAGATGCTGAAAACTTCTCTACTATTCCATCAATAAAACACTATGATGGTGATCAGGAAGAGATAAATAATTACTATCCAGAAGATCAAACGGAATTAATAAATGTTACACCCGACTGTACTTCACCAGCAGAACTATCTGAATTTATTGCTAGATTGGAAAATAAAAATGACCTGGCAGTGACAGAATTCCAAATATTGTATTAAAACACCTAACTAAAAAGAGTCTAGCAGTACTTGCATCCATATTCAATGCTTGCCTTTCAGTTAGATTTTTCCGGACGTTTGGAAACATGCAATGATTATAGTAGTGCACAAACCCAATAAACCAAAAAATGAACTGAAAAGCTATAGACCCATCAGTTTCCTTTCTAATATATCGAAAATATTAGAAAAGGTAATCAAGAAGAGATTAGAAAGATATCTTGAAACAAACAGTGTAATACCTGACTTTCAGTTTGGTTTTAGATCTGGGCTTTCCACTGTACACTGGCTGATGGGCACGCACGAACTTATTATAAAAAGTTTTGAGGCACAACAACATACTCTAGCAATATTTATGGATCTGCAACAGGCATTTGACAAAGTGTGGTATGCTGGATTAGTATACAAACTGTTTAAGATTAATCTCCCTCTATATCTGATTGAGATAATCGAGTCGTTTGTCACGAACCGGACGTTTTCTATTAGAATACAAAGCTCCATATCTTCACCTAAAAATATTAGAGCAGGAGTCCCGTAAGGATCAGTGCTGGGACCGATCCTGTTCAACATTTACATGCACGATATTCCACAAATAGATGTCCAACTACAGCCATGTACGCAGATGACACCGCACTTTTTGTTAGCCATGAAGACATCAATGTTTGAGCAACACAAATCCAGTCTGCAGTGGATATTCTACTTCCTTGGTTATACAAATGGAAACTAGAACTGAATGCAAATATATGTGAGGCCATGATATTCACATTAAGAAGGCCGCAAAATCCACAGACTATCACAATAGCCACACATCAATACCATATACCATCCGGATGAGACCGTTATATATCTAGGACTACAGTTAGACAGGCGCCTCACATGGAACCATCATATCAACACAAAACTAAACCTAGCATATGCTCGACTCTCTCAGCTATATCCCCTTTTAAACAGAAGGTCAAAATTAAAAATCACCTGTGGGAAGCTGTTGAACAGTACACTTCACTTATCAGACCTGTAATAATGTATGCCTGTACTGTATGGGGCGGTGCAGCAAGTTCCAAATTAAAACGGATACAGGTCCTTCAAAATAAAGTTATACGCATCATAACGAATGCAGCCTGGTTCGTGCGCAATCAACAGCTTCATAAGGAACTGCAACTACCAACAGTGACAAACTATATAAAGAAACCTCCGTCAAGTTTATAAGAAACCTACAAATCTCTAATAACAGCATTATCTCAAGAATCGGTTATAAACTAAACGGCAGAAGACTTAAACCTAGACTGATACAGGACGTTATGAACATTAGTGCATAATAGTTTGTTAAATAAATGAATAACTTGTTTAAATTTTCAGTTTTGTGAAATGTTAAATTTTAGTTAAGATTATTGGTATTATACTGATTATTTATAGCTAACCGTGTATGGCAGCGCAGTCTGCTGGGCTGGTTGGAAACTGTATTAAACGAAACAATAAAAAAAAAACAAAAAAAAACCGAAGTGAACAGATGTGAGATTGCAGAGAAAGTCCTAATACTGAGACCTATCACTTTTATGGACTTTTCTGAAAAATTTCAATTAAAGAAGGGGGGGGGGTCCTTCAAACAAGTCCTTTTATTACAATTACATTTTCACACTGATTTCTTTTTTCGGCACATCAACTTTAATTACTGGCGCCCGGAGCCTTCTCAGTCGTACTACCAGTCTCCGTCTCATTATACACAAATTGAGTGTATGATGTGTATACACACGGGAGCCCATTGAGCTGATCCCTTCCCCTTTCAAATTTGGAATTCTAGCAATGCTGTTAATTTATCTCACCAATATTATATATGGGGTAGAAACATATTTGCCCTGAAGTGACACTGAAAGGAAGACTTAATGTTCCAGTTCTCGCAAGAGCATCCATAAACAAATTTTAATGACAAAATTTTCAAATAAAAGTGACAGACATTTGTGTTTCTTCCCCCCCCCCCCCATGCATGCTCTAATTCGGCAGTTTGGCCTTCTTTTTTTTTCTCTAGCAGTGTGATAGATTTTAGACTTCCTCGACTATACGTCATCAGTGAAATAAATTTGTTAATGATGGACAGGAATGTGTACTGCAGTCATATCTTCATAATGGAGAAGTCAAGACTCCAATACAGTTTCGCCAGTAAGCCATGGCACGTTTGGAAACGAAGCAATCGGCGCTTTCTTTCCTATTTGAAGGAATCCCAAGTTCTGCCTTCTGTCTCACCTCCCTACCTTTAAGGATTCCTTCAGCTTTCTCTGAATATATCTTTCTGCTGAACTGATCGGTAAGGGCTGATACAACTGCACTCGTTGGGACCTTTTTTTGTCAAAGACAGCTTTCTTTTCCTCTCTTATGGTATGCTTGTGGAAATTCTGTATGACTTGTAGCTTCTTAGGTTTGTCAGGATAATGGATAACAGACAGTAGCAATCTTGGAATGAACGTGCCAATCTTGAGGGACCTAATCGGGTTTTTTTGCTCTTTTTTTAGATTGCCCTTTTTAGATTATTAACACGAGGCTTTTGGATTGTACAATCCAGAACACCTCAGCCTTCACTTTTACTCCAGGAGTCGGAATGCACAGAACTCCCAATATGATTATCATTCTTCTCACTCATGGCCATCGGCCGTTGTCAACCTAGCCCAACAGACTATGTTGTCAATAACTTATTAGACCAGACCAATCAATCAGTGCCCAAATAGATCGCAATGTTTCTTTAGTTCTTGTCGTTTTGAGTCTTCTGTGCAGATTCCAAGATAGATTTTTACCAACAACTTCGTGTCTGTTACCTATAGTGACATCTAATTGGAACTCACGTTTGAGATTCCTGCAATTTTTCATTTTTGAGGTATTTTGTGAACGCACACAAAACAAAGACATATTTTGTATAATTTGGGAAATTTGACACAATTGCAATACTTCCTCTTGTATGTTTAAGAGAAAGTGATAAATATGATACAGTAAAAAGAGAAAGAAACAGAAATACTGAGAGAAGTAGCGCCTGCGCATGAGTTGCAATTATAAATATTATTTCTCTCTCTTTACAAACATAACTCAGAAAACATTTTGTAAGTGAAATATAATAAATAAGTTTTTGAAAGTGAAATGTGCAGTGGCTGTATTTGTCATCTTATTAAGAAGACGATTTAACAAGCAAACTTTTATTTTTTCTATTTTCCGTTTTTCTTCCTTTTAAATTTCCTCCAACAGCTGGAAAAACATCTGGAAAAATCTTTTAACTCGTTTACAAAAACCTTCTATAATGGACTCAGATATCTACTACATATTATCTTTAAGTAATAGTAAGTTTTCTTTTACACTTAGGATGAATAAACTTTTACATTTCCCAATTTATTATTTTGGATTTTTATGCAATTCGTAGTATAGAGATGCAAAATTAATTTACTATCGAACGAGAAGGAATATGGAAGAAGTCTTAGTTTGGAAATGAGGGCATTGGAAAGGATGTCAGAGATCGCCTAATGACCACTGTCATTATACTTCCTATACTATATAAACATCTATAACAAGGCAGTGGAAAGGAAGTCAGAGATCGCCTAATGACCACTGTCAGTATACTTCCTATACTATCTAAACACACCTATAAATTATCTCGAAAATTAGGACTCTAGTCGAAGTCTCTTGATTCTCTAATGTAGATAAATGTTGAGAGAAACATGTTGAGGAACAATACAGAGGAAATGTTGAGAAATATTAATAATAAATTTTTGAGAGGTACAGCATCAATATTCTTTCCTCTAAACAACCACTACCATTTCAGTATTTTACAGTCTACGTAATATTGACATTCCTACATTAAAAGCATTCTTAGAATTCCACATTTGATGAAAATCGGTAACTGGAGATGCGACTTCACAATTTGAAACTGGAGATGCAACTTCACAATTTGAACTGGAGATGCAACTTCACAATTTTCTTGAAAGGCTGCAACGATTTTCTTTAACTGTGACCGCTGCTCACACTGATACAATTCGAAAACTTTTTTTTAAAAGATTATACCGGAAAAACTGATTTTAGGGGGTTCTGGGATGCTGTCAATTAAGTTGAAATTTAAATTGCCGCTACAAGCTTTAGGTGTGACAGAGGGCGCTCCCATACTAGTTACATCTTTTATATAATTATATTAACTGAAATAAGAGGAAGTTGTGTGAATGATTGCACCAGATTTTCTTTTTCTATTTTGCATTTCATTTTCGAAAATCTATATTGGTGTAGGGCCAAGCGCATATTTGCACCTAATGAAGCAAATAATCTTGAAATAACGGTTATACCTAGAAAATAACCAATATCTTTCGGAGGACCTCCACGAGACTTTCTTATATCGTGGAGATAATGATAGTTCTAATTTTAATTTGGAATTACAAAGATGTCATGTTGATCTTTATAGACGAATTTCAAAAATCCGGATCCAATTAATAACCAAGATGATTTCGAAACTACCAACCGAAGATCGTAACCAATTCTGTCTACTGGAATCACTCGACTATTGTCAGTATCTTCACTAAACCCTAAACAGGAATATTAATTGGAATCGCTCCTTAGGATTGGGATCGCCCCTAAAGAGGAAATACCAATAGGTATTGTCCCTTGGTTTTTATGCGGAAAGCATCCTGTTCCAATTCCAAATTTGAAGAAACTCAGTTGATCGGAAGTGTGAATTTCAGCGGGTTTCCTTAAACTTGTACAAGCGCAATTTCGAACCTGTTTACTTTCTACTGGGAAAATATTACAACCAAATAACCTAAATCTGAGGGCTGCATGTTCAACTAGTCATATATGATGCGTCTCATCACGATCTCTATAATTGGCACATAAGATTCGTTTTAAAAATTATCATTATTTAGTAAAAAAAGAAGTCTCTAAGCCAGGAGGATTTGACCTTTTCCTTTTTTACGTCTAAGTAGATAATATTCTTTTGTTTTCTCCCAAACTATTTTAAGCAGTGGAAGGAAATTTTTTCTAAGGCTGTCAGACATTGTGCGCTATAAAAAGTGGCTGCAGGTAAAACCTTTATTTCTCCAGTGAGGGAGCGCTCATCACCAACGTCATAACCACATCCGATGGTCAGAAGTGCCACTTTGAAGAATCCTATGAAATATCTTAGGATTTATGGTAATTTTTATTTATACTGTATTTCACTATAAAATACACTATCCCTCAGAGAGCCTTATACGCCTAAAATACCGTTTAGTTTGAAACAGGACCAGTATGAGTGGTTTAGTTCTGTGAACAAATAACATTACAAACTAACAAAAATGTAATGCAAAGGGAATTGAGTTTAAGCTAATAAATTCAAGGTAATTCAAGTAAAGAGGCATTATTGGAATAATAAAGTACGCTTATATACAGTGTACACAGTGGGAAATAAAGCACTGTTAGTTGTAGGATGGCAGCACTGTGTACAGTTAGGACAAGCACCCCACCACTCTCAGTGCTAATTAGATCACCTTTAATTAACAAACAATTACGTTCGGCCCGCAGGGATTACCAGTGAATCTACTCAGGATAGACATACAAACACACACGCGCACTCAAACAAAATACACTCTGAGCACACCTGCAAGTGTACAATAAAGCGATAAATCACGAAATACCCATCCCTTCTTCTATATACTAAATAATACAAAAACAACAATATAACGAGTAAAGTAACCCGGTTAGGCCGTTAATACGTTCGTACACATATAGTAAACACAACTTCTGTATAACGTATGTTATATTCAGTTCATAGCCAACCAAATATATATCATAACAGTTTGTGTAGATACGAAGGTAGTGGGGTAAAGGATGTATTATCTACGCTAGTGATGCAGTAGTGATATGATACAAAACAGTAAGTTCGATTACAAAATGCTTTGGACACATCTAAACACAGAATATTTTGGGAAGGGGGAAAAGAGGTGTGGAATGTTGTTTTATAGAGGCCACCGAGTAAATTGGTAACAAACAGAGTTGTTTTATTTCTGTCGTCCATTTTAGGAGGAGGATTACCTTTGTGTGTTTGCAGATTAATCAACAACACATGTATATTATGATGGCGAATAGTGTTTGACAGGGGATGTTGTTTGAGGGCTCACCGAGTCAGTTTAAGATATACTTTATCATAAGATAGAATTTTCAGAGTCAATGCTGAGTAGTAAACTTCTCAGCTTCATTCAGAGGTATCTCCCAAGGCAGCATTCTCAGACTTCTCCTTTTCACTTTGTGTACCACAGATATTCCATACTGTAAACATCACTTTCTGCTATTTTGCAGATAATACCGCAATCTTATTTTGCCTCAACCAAATATCCTCATAAAGTTTCGGATATTTGGAATCTCCGTAACGTACAAAAAAAAGCAAAAGCGAACCGATGCAATAAACTCCTGTCAAGGTTTCTAAACCGATGCTCAAAATTAAATACAAATAATAGTAGATCTAATGACAGGATACGTGGTGGTGATGAAGTTAAAAACCGAAAACTCGCTACTGCATTTTAGCTCACAATGTATATTTTTTACGTTTAATTGTGTAAGGAAATGGTTGATACAGGAGATTTGAGAGAGCCCTGCCGGGCGAGGAGTGGTATTGTAGCACAGTAAGGTAGATTTGGTCAGCGATGAATTCTTGATAACTTAGCTGGGTTAGAACGCATGCTTATATATAATACTCTGTTACTACTTTTCAAGAGCTAATTAAAAACCGATCTTGATTTATGTGAAAGTCGCTTGAAGACTCAGCTAAGCTCGGAAAGGTGTTTTTTATACAAAATCCGAATAATTTGGATGGAGCTTAGCGTTATTTTAATCCATTCATCTGCTTCCTATAAATGGTCGTGCCAGAAATAAAGACGTAGTAAATGATCGCTTAAGCAGCAGAAGTTGATAGCGTGTAGCGCTATTGTGGAGACATTTCTCAGTTAATAAATAATAGGACGATTCCAAATCAAGTAAAAGTGATCGGGTCATAAGTGTGCAGCAATACGCAATGTTCAAAGAAAATAGTTGGAACAGTATTCAAGAAAATTGTGAAAAACATGAAAAACATTACGTGGAATCGCACTTGTGGTTGACGGAGTATTACCGAAACTTTCTGATTGCATGACGCTACTTACCACAAGAACCCATCTGAAGTTTGAGCTTTATGGGTGGTTTGCTTTTGAGAATATTTTGTTCACATACAACGCACAGAGAGACAAAAAGAGAGACTTCCTCTTCCGCGGTAAGAGAAAATAAAAATGAAGCTGAATCTGCCCTTTGGATCCTCATTCCTGGCGTTATGAAACGTAGAACTTAAAAACTCCCTAACATTAACATATATAAAGTTAACTACAAAAGTTGAATAAAGCAAATTATTTACGTATTATAAATAAATTAAATAAAAATAAATATATAACCTATAATGAATACAAGTTATTTATATTAAACGAAAACCCGCCACAAACAGTTCTAGCTCTTGAAAAGTTAAACATATTAAAGCTCTTGCCACCCCGCCAATCCCAGTAAATAAAATTTCTCTTCATGACATTCAGAAAAAGCGAATTATATACAAAAATAAATTTAAAAGGGGGGGAACAAAAACTTCATAAAATATTTTCCACAGTTTTAAATATTAACTCTTCATTATATATTTTTACATATCAGATAAAAACTTCTGTTCCTAACAGTAAGAACATGTCCAAAACAAATTTCATAATTATTGGAGAGGGGCCGTATATATATGTTTTCTACCTCTAAAATGTTTTATAAATTTGTTTATTAATAATATTATATTCTAGACCAAAATAGATATCATATATATTTGCGGCCATTTGGAATTGTGTGAAAACTTTTTTAAAAAAATTATTCGCAGAGCTTAACAGACGTGTTGTAAATTTTGTGAAATCCATGAACCCTTTAGAAATGAATCTGCTGTGAATAAAACAGAATTTATTGAAAATCAAAAAATCTGGCAGAGAACCATTCACACAAATTTCTCTTATACATATTATTACAATGTATATTCCTGGCAAAGTAAGAAATCATTCCTTGTGTACAATGCCTAGGCATTTCATACATTACCTGAAGAGTTAGGTAATTTGTAGAATTTACCCCAATTTCGTAGTTTGCTGAGGCATTCTACTGAATGCCAGTGGCGAAACAGGCAAAGTTACCTTCCCTGTATAGCTAGAGGGATTACATCATTTTCGTGAGGTTATGTGTTCAGACTTGAAATATCAAGCCTTTTTTTTGTACTGTATCTGTTTAATTTTAAAAAATATATATGAATTTGACGAAACACATCTTCAAAAATCATTAATTCTCATCATCAGTGCTTCTTTAAGCTCCATAAACTCCCAGGTAATAAGCCGTCTTGAGTAGATCGCAAACTTTCTTCCTTTCCCCCACCTCGCTGAAGGCAGAGCCTCGCGATAGCGAAGGATATTCAGAGTGTAGACTGGCTTGGAAGTGACAGAGCGATGTCGTTTCTCCCGCTGCTTGAGAATCTTGTATTAGGTTTCATAAACATACAACACATCAAATCCGTCCTCTCGTTGTTTTGTCCTTGTCTAGTGTAGGAGTAATTCATTTAAATATAGCTATCTATGAAATCTTAAATACACCTATGAGCGCAGGAAAAACCAACAAAGCCAGTGACCATAGATAGAGGGACTACATGTGGCGGAGTATATTCACAATACTGGTCAAGTTTTTAGCATTTCGGAATCGAGAATGGTAGAAACTGAGGGATACAGTATCTCGGAGCGGTTTGTTTTGGGTTCCCTTGGTTCTCCCTCCGTGATTGCTTCCACCTACAAGGCCGCAGCAGCAGCTATGGAAGGGAGGAGTGGTCGTGCGGCCGAATGGGCAAGGTGGATGGGGTAACACATACACGAAAGGATAGAAAAATAAGCGCCTTTTAAGTAAAATTATGTTAATGGAAATGTAGTAGCAAATATAACTTATTTTCTTATCGAAAATAGTAACAAAACTTAAATCCTCTTAATGAGATATCATTTATCTAAAATAATTTTACATCTTGAAAGAAAATATAATGTGATATCTGATTACTAATATCATTGCAAAAGGCCACAAATAGTAGCATTCCTTCAGTAAACTTAAGCAGCAATAACGAGGCCATAATTTTATAGTGCCATTAGTAAATATAGTTTTTAAGTTTTTCCATCCATACTTTGCCTAAGACGACGTAGAGATTCTTTAGAATGCCTAGCCAATCTATAGAATACCTAGCCCAACTGTGAAAGTGAAAGGATATTTTTACTTTGCCTAAAGTAGCTAGGTATTGTATGATATGCCTACGCATTCTATACAATACCTGAATTTCGTTCTTTGCCGGTAACATATATAAAATGAAAATTTGTTACACACTTTTAATTTTACTCACTTGTTCTAACATGAATATACAGGTGTGGATGTACAAGTATTAAACTGCTAACCTGGAAAGTAGAAAAGTCATTTAGGATGTTGTCCAAAGGAGCGCACCAATCAGATTGAACCAAATCAAATCAAATTTGAAATTTTATGTCACAAATTCGGCACAACTAAATTTTTTTATTTAATATTTGCAATAAAAATGAGTAGGTTGATATATGTGTGCAGTTGGCATTCAATGTTTAAAGGAAATCGTTTACAGCTGTTTTCAGGAAATTTCAATAACATATTCCGGTTAACTGATTTTTACTCTAGTTTAAAATCCAGCAATACTTCCAAGTATATTAATGTTATATAGTTGGTAGAACCATACATTATGCTGAAGTGGTACTTCAGAGGAGGACAGCATGACGCTACTGTTTCCCCACAGAACCATCCTCCCTAAAATCAATTATCCCCTTGAAAAATGTTTGATATAAAAGTAAAAGGTCATACTATACATTGTATGCTAACTGTAAAGAAAATCGTTGGAGCTGTGTTCGAGAAAATCGTGGAAAGCTGCAAAACCATTCAGTAAAGTGGCACTTCCACTTTTATCACCACGTGGGTTTAGATTATTATTTACTTTTGGTGACCCAGAAGGAGGACAAAATGAAAAAGAAAAGATTATAAATATTAAGTAAAACAACAAAAAACCATATATTACCTTTTTAATATCATTATTGTTTTCCGAATGATTATTGTGCTGTGGAGATCCCATGACACCTGCAGGAGTAGGGGTACCGCCCCCACCACCTCCACCGCCACCCCCGAGCACCTCACTGGTACGCTGTAACACACAATTACAAATATAACTATCATACTCATATATACCGTACTCAAGAAATTTATTTGATTTAAGATTATTATGTCTGAGGGAGCGGATGTATACCGCACAGAGGATGAATAACGTAAAATTCTTCCATCACTAAGAAGACTATAACTGAACTGTTTTAAAAAATTGGTTTTGATCGCGAAATTAAATAAAAGTGAAAACATCAACAAAATATTGCTCCCCCGCGGTATTTTGGTCGTTATTGTCTTTTTTTTCTTTTTGATGCGAAGATAAACGCTCATTTTGTAGAAATTTACGCAGGTGACATTATCATAAAGGAAAAGAGCGATGCACAGCAACGGTGTGTTGTGGTAATTGACAAAACGTTGATCGGCATTATTGAACATTACCAAAAATCACAGACAACCCAAGCATCCATGATTTTAGTGGAGCGTATCTAGTAGGTTTTGGTAAACCGACGTTTTGCACTTATTGCAATTCTATTTAAAAATATGTTTCGAGTCCATCGTTGCTGGCTATTTTGCAAACACCAGCAACATTCCTGAAGAAGTAATTTAAATAAAATGACTTCTGGCTTAAATCAATGTTCCCGGTCAACTTATCTGTTCAACATTGGTCTAAAGGTTGAGACCATATATTCTCACTCGGTTGCTCGGGAAGTTGTCTTAAATAAGAAAAACGAAATGTTTGGTAAATCACAGCTTCTAGTTATTTAATTGTGTGAGATACTTGGAAGATTAAAAAGATAGTAAAGTAATAAGGTATAGATACTGTAGTTTCTCTAGAAAAATATCAGAAATTTCATCGTTATTAGGAATTCCCTTCATAAGAGTAAAGCACTCACAGGAATTCTCTATGGGCACAAAGTCAGGCCCGCTTAAAATGACGTGGAGAATACCTTCCAACGTAGGAGGATTCACTGTGGAGGCTCTAGAACCCGAAAAAGCTGGAAAATATTCTAAATGCAACTTTGGCTGCTCGGCATATGACATCTTGCATCCAATGTTTGAAAGCTTTTGGACAAACTCTCGGCTTTGCCATAACGTACATGATGATGGTCGCGGTCGCGGACCATGAAACCACTTTTTAAATATTTTTCTAAAATTCGTCTGTCTGATCAATAAACATAGAGAATGGCCTAATATGAGTCTTTCCTTTAAAAACTGGTACCTAAAAGATGGGCGACTCCAATAGCAAATACTTAAGAAGCAACTGATACTTAAAATTGTTGACATAGCAATTTGAACATCGAAATCCAACATATTGCAACGTTTACAATTAGAAGAATCAGTAAGCTCCAACACAGGCATCGTCTTTGGTGCAAGCTGGCTGGGGTTCGATTCCTGTGGCGGCCACAGTTGGGTGATAAAAAGAAGGGAATTACAGTTAATAGAGGACCTGGGAGGGAAAGACAGAATTATGCCATACGGTGATGGATGATAACACGAAGTATTATCACAGACCCCCCCCAAGAAACTTCTCCGCCTGGCAGGTCTTCCCTTCTTGGGCTGTTGCGTCAAGTATATTTCCCTTTCCCAAGCTAACACTTTAATACTGACAAATGAAGCGCGCTCCCACCTCCATTTTTCCAAATGTCAACATCACTTAAGCAGCGAATATTACTGATGAATTGAAAACTGAGCACGATCTAATTGCTCCAAGACCGAGTTAGACTGTGTACCAAAATATATCTAAAAGTTTTATATTGAACAAATTCCAATGGAAATGGACATTTTTGAAACTTTGCCAATGAAAATAAATAATTATTTTTTAAAAATACATAACAATGAGAATAAAGTTAAAAATTAACGATATTTTATTATTACCGATATAATTGGGATATTTATATTATAATAACAGTAAAATAATAATATATTTAAAAAGTATATTGAACAGTATATTAAAAGCTCCAATCATCGTGCACAATATGTATGCAGAGAACAATGACGCTTATTACGTCACAACAGCAGCTTGAATAATAGATAAAGTTATATGAACAATAAGCAGAACCAGTTTCCAATCAACTATTCTATTAATTGTTAAACAATTAATTTATATTTTTCTCTCTCATAAACATTGAGTTTCTGGATATTTTATTATATAGCACAAGGTTAAAAAAAGAAACAATTTAGTTACATGATTAAAACATGTAATTTCAAGTTGGCCAATCTAAATAAAAAAATTAATATATAATTTAAAAGTGGCGCACCAAACAAAGTAGTGAACTTGTATCGTGCCAATAAATGAACTTGGAATTAGAAAATCAGCCTTAAATTTCAGTACGAATTCAATTACAGTACGATTTAGTCGATGAAAGTTTCGTATACATACAAATCTGGTGTGAAACATTCACACTACCCTTCTCTTACTTCTGTTAATACACGGCGCAATTTTTTTTCAACAATTTGTATTAGAGGTGGTGATGGGGTACATGTTGGTTAACATCGATGGAGATAGTCCAGAATGAGGTTATAAGGAGATTGTGGTTACAATAGTCCAGATGACAGCGCCAGTAACCTGAACAAACCCCAATAACATTGTACACAGCTTCCTCAGAATATCATAAAATCCATTTTTCTAGAAATAGGTTCAAAAGAGGAAGATCCATATATGAGTAGTTTAAAGAAATCGTTGAAGTCGCGTTTTCGAGAAAATAAAATAAAAATCAGTTCTTTAAAGTAGCAATTCCGGTTAGACGTTTTTCTTCAAGTTTGGAATCCGAGCAATGTTTCTAATGAAACTGATATTATATAGGCTTATTATACACGCCACAAGGAAGGGATTAGCCCATTGACAGCGCGCTAGAGGCCACACGGAGGTCCCGGATTCGAGTACAGAAGTGATGCTCTTAGATTTTATTTCTTCCTAGAAGCCTCTCTCATTCATTCTGAGAACACTACCCAGAGGCCGGCAGAGCACTGACAAGACTCCGGGGGACACAAGAGAACTTTCAGGTCCAATATCCCCTAAAAGAAACTAATCTATACATATCCTACATTATACTGGTGGTATTTTACATGAAAACGTGACATTGCTGTTCCCCTAAAATCTCTAAAAAAGGAATTTTCCATGAAAAATGTTGCTAATTAGTAATAGGCATTTATGTGAATACACCAAGTTGAAATAAAATCGCGAAAAACTATCCAGCAAAGCTCTTTCGGCTGGTGGATTGTTTATTGTCTGATGCGGTGGCAGTGGCTCATAAACGAAATATCAACTTTGAGCTTTCTGCGATTTTTCATTGTTAAGATATTTAGTACACACAGATCACACATATTCAGATTATTCGCTAAAAACGTTTTCTTTTTATTATCTCATTGTAGCTCTATGTATTAAGGTGAAAACTCAATTTCGAAATACTTCCTCTTGCAGTGTTATGACAAATTAAAAAGGAACTAGCAGAAACTCAGATTCAAAATTAGTTGAATATTATGTTGGATATCTTGTAAAGACTATAAACATTTGATGTAGATTAAAACCAAATTCTCGTAGGGCCTAAAACTCTTAGGTCCTTGTGTTTGTTCTACATAAGATTGTAACCACCTTAAAGTGGGCAATGTGTATATTATAACTGTTAGTAAAGTGTGTATGAGCTAGAGTTAGCGTTCGTAAACCAGATCAACTACCTTTGCGTATTGAATGATTGTTGGAGGGTATCAACGTTAGTGTTGTTCGTGTAGATGGTTTCAGCGATACCAGTATGCAGGATTCCTGAAGAAGTGGCTCGTTTCTTCTGATTACCTTTTTTTGCGACTTCAAATCAAGCGCTTATTGTAAAGGCTTTTGTGTAAGGGGTTTCTCTAATATCCTAATATCTCTGGAGACAGGAATCAGAGGAGCCATGTAATAAAGAAGTACCATGTTAGTTAAGTATTAGTAAAAAGTCTCGAAAGAAACTTTCGTCCAGGTTGACCCCACATCGCATCGTCCTTTCATCAAGCACCATAAAGCCAGTATCTTCTAAAAGAAAGGATGGAGAATGACGGGCAGAACATCAAGACATAACAAGATAATCAACATTCTTCCGCTGTACTATCTTGAATTCTAGCTGGGACTTATCAACACAAGGCACTTAATCCACAGATGGCTCGTTATAGTTAATCTCACTTTCACATAGCTCTTTATCATTAATAAATATGCTGGTACTGTGTGAAAGATACCTGTTTTTAAATTCGGCACCAAAGATGTAGCACAAATAAGGAAATTGCCGAAATAAACTTAATGTAGCCCCTGTGGGAATCGAACCCGCTCGTTCGCACCAGAGCACATTGTGCGTTAGTACTGAGCTGGACAGAGGCTCTTTTTACTTTCTTCAATTGTATCTTTGTTTTACTCTCTAAATGAGCGACAGAACTGTTAATGACTGGCCTGAAGTGGGAAAACATTATTTTACCCTAAAAATTTTAATTAAATAGATATGTGCCCCCCCGGCTTCCTTCAACGAGGAGTTCTTTTATTCAATCCATCCTCTATAAAAAAAAAAGTAGATATTCATAGTGAAAAACAAAGAGAAACCTTTCTTCTATAGAACATTATCTTGAATAAGTGAATAGTAAGTGAGATATTCATACACGGGTGTACCCACTTACTGATGTGTGAAGATGTTTGAAGCAGTAGATGGATGGATGGTACAGAGCAGTAGAGCTCCAATGGTTGGGACAATTACCAATTCCAATATCTATTCGTAAGAAGAACATTGTGATGCTATAAAACTAGAACAGCCATATCTAGTTATACAGTACAGTGTTGTTGATGTGCCCGTATCTATACTGACGATCAGATGTAGATAAAAGCATCACTCTGTCCCTATCTACTGTACACAATCTACCCTTGTAGACCATATCATCGTTCCTACAGGCTACATCTCTGGGAGGTGTTTTCTCACACACACACACACACACACACACGCACACACACACACACACACACAAACAGTCACTATAACATCAAACGCCGTGTAGACAATGCAAACCTTCTCTCAGTTGGGCTCCTTTGTATAATCTTGCACACAGCACATTCACAGATATGTAGTACACTCACCAAATAGTATCAACAACTGAGTGGGGAAGACACATTTGAAATTCTTATAAGAACTCTCTATGGTGTAACCAATATCGCCTCCCTTCATACAACAGCAAAGTGCAGTTAAGCGATATTTACATTTCTGTGACTAAAACATTTCTTCGTAAGATCAACAAATTAACTACCCTTGTTGTATTTTAGTAACAATAAACAACAACTTAACTGTTGTTTGCATAAGAAATGATCTGTAATCTGTAACTCACTTCTCGTATTTCCTATCAAGGGAAGGGAGGGGAAAGTGCGGCCCTATAAAAATGTAAATTTAAAATATTATTGAAAGTACATTAAAAAATCAGTGAAATTATAATTTATTAAAACCCGGTTTACATTTTTACTGATGACAAATTTGAACACAAATTTCACCATTATTTTAGATATGTCTAAAAACATAAAGATGCAGTCTATCCCTCTATCTACACACTCATCTATGGTCGAATATGTGGCAAACGAGGTGTGTACAATTATGACGAAAGGTCCAAGTTAGAATAACTTGCACAAGAAATCAAAGCTGCAGTCAATTAAATAGTGGAATTATTATCATTGGGTGAATTTACCCTGATGACTCATTTAATCCCGACTTATCTTAAATCACTTAATAGATAAAACAGTGTTTATTAAGTATTTAATAAAATGCAACTAATATTCGATCATTTTCTTTTCTGAGGATAACTTGTACTTTAATTGAGGTCATAATAGTAAATAGTGATCCAATTCTTCAAGAATCAACAAGAATACACTGCAGTGTATCTATCCCCTAGCTGATCAATTGAAAGTGTATAAGATAATTTAACATGCAGTATCTCAGCATGTCTCTTGATCACTGATTTTTTGATCGGCTTTATAAACCACTATCTTGATAATCAAATAAAGCCACTTTAGAGAAATGAATCTTATCTTTTATAGGAGATATTTAGAATATATAGATATTTAAAAATATCTATATAAAATATAATTTTACATAGTCATGAAATATGGGATCATTATGTAAATATGAATTACTGAAGCCAGAAAGAGAGGAGAAGAGTAAAATGAAGGTAGGCTTGTGGGCACTACCCTTGCTTCATGGGTAGTTATTATTGTAGTATTAATATGAATGTAAGTGGATGTAAAGTAAGAAGATAAGACAACGATCGGCACTGGCGTAGGGAAGGGCAGAGAGAGAGACAGACTTGATAAGAAAGTTATAGAGTGCAACAAAGGAGGATGAACATTACTACAGTATGTGTAAAACAGTGTTTACATATTCAGTAGCGTGAGAAGGAGTTAGTACTAGGTGTAGAAGGAGCCTTACATATACAACAACAACAACAGCAGAGCACACTCATCAATTAGTTAGAGAGAGTGTGTGAGTGTGTTGGGTGCTGCGCTCTACATCTGGACCGCCACTAACACAACTACTAATGGATTAGAAATGGATACCAGTGCTTGTATCTCTATAAACACACACACATTCTGAATATACTTCCTGTTTTTCTGCACCACATCGCCCCTCCTTCTCACCGTCATCAACACCATTACGAAACAGTAGCATTTCCTCATGCAATCATCAACCTTCTTACAACAAACCATTATTGCACGTAGGAACCTCTCTTCTCTACTTCTTACATCCACAGAGCTGCCTTTCAAGTAGCAGGTAGGCAACATTGCAAAGTAGTCCTTGTAGTCCAATATTTGATTTATGCAACAACCTTTTGTTACTGATGAAACATCTGTTTCCACTCCCACCACTACCTCCAAAGAACCGGCTTCATCATCAATACTACGTACGCCTGCAAGAGAAACCGTCCCTCTTAGAACAGGAATCTGGAAAATCTAGTAATGTCATGACAGGATTTGTTGTTTCAACAGAATATCAAGTGTAACCATTTTGCGCGCTTTCGTTTTTGAGATAATTTGTTTACATACACACACACACACACACACACACACACACACACATATACACACACACACACAACACACACATATATATATATACGTAGACCATTCGCTAAAAACATAATGTTCGTATTGTACATGTGTTATTGTTTCGTACCGTACTTATGTTCGTACTCTCGAGATTTCAAAAACCTGTATTTCCGGTGAAAACACAATTTCGAAGATATATTACGACCGCGATACTTTCTGTAGCAGGAATAAAACAAAATAAAAAAAACGTGGTTCTCTTCTCTTAGTCAACGACGGAAGCCAAAGGGTTGAGCAAGCCACCCAAAGGGAGCTAATGATATAAAAAATAAACTCTTATCCTAGCAAATTCGCGGAGATCAATTATACTAAACCCTCATAACTTGAGTATAACTATATATTAGATACTCAAAAGTATGATTGTAGCAATCAATAAGATATTCTCCTTGCTCAAATGAAATAATATATTATGTGCTGTAATGAGGACTATTTCTATCAAGACAGTAATATGAATCCCTCTTCTATTGATTGGAATTATTACGTTTATATCTTTTTTATTAATCAAAATTTCTGAACTGGAACCATTCCTTGCAGAATATTCCTGCTGCTTAATTCTTCTTAAAGATAGTTATCCTTAAACAGATTACTTCCATTGTTTAGTTAATTCTTTTTGAACAAACAAACACATCTTTCTTTCAAACGTTCCATTGTAACCATTTCGTGGAAACTCAGTTGGAATACTGGAAAACCTAAACGAATTACCTATCTATTCATCCCATCTACATCCTCATAGTCTCTTCACCAGTAAAATCTCTGGCACGGTTAAAAGCGCCAAGAAATTGTGGACTAGTTCAATGACCGTTGTATCCCCGACTCTGCATGGTTTAATAGCTCTGAAAAATCGGACAGTAACCTTAAGGCGAAACAGCCTAGGTTACTTCAGAGACATCCTGGATGATTTTCATCCATCGTCAGAGTTAGGTTATCAAGTTCGTGTAGAGAGTTGACTTCAACTCAATGTTACTGTTACGCGCTACACTTCTTGATTCACGAACTTGAGAACCTATGGTCCTACTCTGAACGATGGAAGAAAATCCAAAATCTGTCAGGAACATCACAAATATGCATGCTACGATGGATAAAATCCCAGATGTTATCCAGCATTGTGGGCCATCCACATATTCACCAAGAGAAATCTTAGTTCAGTAACTACTGAAAACTACTAATAACTGAAAACATTCAGTGCGTAGTCCAGATAGTTAGAGATGATTGTCGAGCAGATATTCTTATACTAAATATACAACTTCCAGACAGTTGGTAACTAGAAAGGTATATAAAAATGATCATTATGGACCACCTTACATGAAATGAACACATATCTCTTCGTCTATTTATAAAGATCTATATAAAAAATAGAGAATTGGAGATCTTGGTGAACAAAAGTGTACAAAACAATTTATTACAAACCCCACTAAGGTGCTCACGTCACATACATACACACACACCAGACACATGCATATATATCACTCCAGACAATACACACACACACACACACATATATATATACACATACATACATACATACATATATATATATATATATATAATATACTGGGTCTTAGGCAGGCTCCAGTAGAACAAGAAGAGTCAAGGTTTTATTGAGTATATTCCAGGCCATCCCGACTCACCCATACTCCCCACCCAACACGTAACACAATGACTGTTTGACTGAGCACACACTAAAACAGAGAAACAAGGTGGCACTGTCCCAAGATCCAGTACACATCAATAGAACTGGACTGTCACAACAAAAACAACAACACAAACATTTATAAACTCAATACAAACACAATACACACACACACCACCCACACACACCACACAACACCACATATATATATATTATATATATATATATATATATATATATATATATTCTCTCATTCTCCCCGAAGTAATGTTAGTCTCTAAATTTGTAAGGTATAGTGTACTGGAGAGGAGTCGTTTAGTTTCAGTCTAAGTAATTTACCTTTCTCTCTTCATTGTGTTCACTAAACAGAAATACCAACAGACTACATTGTCACAAACTAGTCTCACTCCCTCTCACTCCTCCGCCCGTCACTCATTGCTACCAACAACTAGAGTATTTGCTAACATACTACTGAAACACTATATATTCCTTTGTCACTCAATTTACTATCAGTATATCCATTTACAAATGAAACATACCTTTATAACAACTAGACCTAGTTTTTTGCTGTTCACTGAGAAAACAATATTAATTAATTCTTTTTTTTGTATTATTTTTACGGAGACAGGACAATTTTAACTTTTTGTTACAATGACAGAGGAAAAGATAATTCAAACTCGAATATTATTTAAAAGTAAGGACAACAGAGGATCAATAAATTTTCAGTTCATTTTCAAGCACTGGTGGAAAATGCAGTTTGCCAAAGTGCTGGCCAAACATAATTTCGTTCAAATTACTTGACTTAAGGAATCAGCTCCGATGAAATTGAAGCTGCTTTTTCTATTGGTTCCGATCAGAGTCTTCAGCCAACTACTTTCAGAAAACAGCTTGCTAGTATACACGATCAAAATGCAGACAACTCCAAAGATTACAACTAGTTCGTTTTCCTAGCACTTATGTCAAATACAGCTGTATTCCCTTGAAATTTAACTTCAACACGTCTGCCCTTCCTGAACTAGTACCACCATCCTACTACCTTACAATATATCTATAATGTACGCTGAGTTCTTGCCAGGCCGGTTTTCTTTCTCTTCGCTTCAATGTGAATTATAACCGAATTCCAGGCTCTTCCAGTCAAGCCTAATGGAAGAAGACATCCTCACCCATCTCACTCTTAAACTTTTAGCGAGAGCCGTGAGATTTCATAGTCCCACAATCGTCCTCAACTCTTGAAGAGGCGGGAATTGAACTCTCCTTTGCATTTAATATTGGAGAGCTCACCGTACATCGTAGACTAACTTTGTCTCAACTTTTTCTATCATGAGGGAGTGAAGGAACTAGTAAGCATTTTGCTGCTTTCATTTTTATTCCATCACTTCTTTTCCCCTTCTTTTGCCAACTCCTCTGAGGCATGGAGAATCAGCCCCAATCCAGCTCTTCAATGGTACCTGTCCCAATAACTTCTCCCTCGTTGCCGCTGCAGTCTGCCATGATCTCTTTCAAAGTTATACCATCCATTGTGTTGGCAGCCTAAGATACTCCTGCGAGTTATGATTGGAAAAGATTTAGACGTGCATCACTTTGATTAAGTAGCTGAGATATGCTAATGCGGTTCTTCTCACATAGAACCGTATAACTCATGAGTGTAACAAACGAAGAAGCTCTAGGACGCGATGACATCTGCAGGTTCTGTGTCAAGACTGAAGAGACTTTTACAATACTGCTGATATATTGCGATGCTATCATTCACAAAAATTCTTTTATTACATCATAAAGTTGTAAGATTTACAAGTAAAAAGTGTAAAATCGTAATAATAATAATAATAATAATGATGATTGGAATCAATTGAAAAGTGAAAAAGAAAAAGTCATGTGGTTGGTGTTTGTGGTAGATGAACAGGAGACATTTTGTAACAGATGATGAGTGCCTTACCTGAATATTGTTTAAATGATGTGTCAGTGTGAGAGTGGGCCACTAAGGTTATAAATAACCAAGTAATAATACAACCGAGAGCCAATGGTGAAAATTTTGGAAAATAGAAATTGATTAGATATACACACACACACACACACACATATATATATATATGCCTGTTTAGTTGTGTATGGGAAGAAGGTTTCTGTTTGTGTGTGTTTGCATCTATGTGTGTGTTTTTGTTGTATATACCAACAACACACTAAAATAATGATAGCACATATGTATATAGTGCCGCTATATGTGGTTGTGCTAGTAGAAGAGAGATTCGTACACACACACACACATATATATATATATATATATATATAAAGTGGTATAGAAAGGGAGAGAGTACAACATACCGACCCTACCAGTACATACACACAGTGTGGTATGGTGTATATAGGCGGGCTAGGGTGGTCGTAGTGCTGGATCAATATCCAGGTAGTCTGAGAGAACGAGGGAGCAAGCGGCGGGCATGCTGCTCTACCAGCCCCGCGCCATCATTTATTCAACGAACCCCTTCCTATAACCGCCAACGTACAGGCACACCAGTTAGAGAGAGAGAGAACAGAAAGAAAATAGTAGTACCTGTACAGCCTTGTACAGTGTGCATATACACACGACAAAGTACCACAGCTCGCGCATGTATATATATATATATACACTCATACATGGGGGCTTAACTACAACACTATGGTACATGGTATGTTAGGAAAGTAGGAGAGAGAGAGAGAGACAACGGATCTCCCCGCACAGAAGTACACGTCCATCCACTCCCACCTTTACACTAGAAGAAATAGCGCATGAAAGAAGACAATTCTAGTTGGTGACCCTATCTTCATCCCCGCCCCACTAAAAACCTCACTACCTGAAAAACACAAGAAGTACTCCACATCTTAAATCCACAGGGTTAAGAGAGTGTGGGAGTCCCCAACATACACAACGTTTGACCCCTTTCTAAGGTTGTTATACCGGCCGTTAGCTATGTATGTGGATATACTCGTATGTAACACATAGCCCAGCAAGAGACGTGAAACACATCCATTCTGGCAAGGGGGTTATTGCTTTTTACTCGTAATACTTGTTTATGTAAATTTAGTTTGGAATGAATAGATTCAATTTTTAAATTTCAATTGATTTTAAAAATGTTTTTATAACGCTTGAACTTTAGGCAAGCATTATGGGGCCAATAGAAATGACAGATCTATTTTCGTGAGAACCCTCTCAAGATTAGAATTTCTAGTTTTAAAAACACTGAAGGTTTCTATTAACCGGGAGCATTCGTTAAAGCATCACCATTTCTATAGACAGCATTGGGTACAGCCATTAATGTTATTACGGACCTCAAAAAAAAAAAAAAAAAATTCAAGTCTCGCTCAGTAATAAAGGGATCAATTGCAACCTACAGTGAAGTTAGGTCTGTTTTAACGTGTGGTTCATAAGGAGAAGAGCACAAAATAGGTACTACTGATAGGCAGATACTAAGGAGCATCTACGGAGAGAGAACTACACTTGGTGCAGAAAGTGCATTGTAATGTTACGACCCCGTTTTAAAGAAGACAAGCCCTTGTTAATAAAAAAAAGCTAGCTTTTTATGACAGGACGTTTATCGTGAATGGGTTAAGGTCGCTTAGCGAAACGACTATGTTCATAAAATGGACAGGGAAAAGAAAATAGACTGTTCTAAGACCTAATGGATTGTCTAGATCAGACAGAAAACTGCAAGAACTAGATCGTCGTAGCGGCGGCGGTCAAGAAATTCCTAGAGGCGGCCGCTCCGTTATATAGTATTGCAAAAAATTTCATTCACATTCTAATTCCAAGATCAATCTTCTTCTAAAATCTTCTTTTTCATCATTAGGAAATTGTGCGATTGTGTCGAATTTGCGATATCGAGTATTTACCGGAAATACACGTTTTGGGTCCCTTGAAACTAAAAATGTGTTTTTATTAGAAATTTGATTACTCTATGTGTACGCATGCGCGCGTGCGCGTGTGTTATGATAGTAAACTCAAAAACGGAAAGTTCAAACCTTGATATTTTGTTCAAGTTCCACCAGGGAATCCGGCAATAAGATTTTGGTTAAAAATCGGTCAACCGGAAGTATCAATTTCATTGAATGGATTTTTTAAATTTTCTTTACTTGGTACAACAACTATATAATTATATGAAAGAGTTAGAATTTATTTGAAACGTTTTTCCGAGAAAATTCATTTGAGGTAGGTTTTCGGGAAATGGCAAATTTTGGCATTCCTTGAAGGGCCATTTCCCTATATTATGGCACTGAATCATTTGGATAATATTAATAAAAAGAATTAAATGTGTTGCCGAAATTCCTATTTTGAAGCCGCATTTGATTGGAAATGCGACTTTATTGAACAGTTTTCTGCGCTTTTCTCGATCAAGATACCAATGAGTTTCTTAGAATACTCATATTTAGCAACTTTTTCTTTTGTTTGAAACATGTTCCCGTTTTTATAAGATTCCAGGGGAGTTTGGAAGGTCAAGCTTTTCCTAAACTGACGTTTTTGGTTAAAGATTCCCCAGGAAAATTAGTAAAAATTTCCAAGTTTGTAGGCGATTTGTCAGCAAAACTATATAAATCGCAATAAGAGCATTCGTGTAAAAGTTCTGCCACACTAATCAGCGCACGTTCCCAAATACTTCACTCATTGTGACAGAATCGTATCAATGTAGTCAAATAAATCTAAAAACTGATTTATTAACAAAAAAAGGCTTGCCAAAACAATATGAATCGCGAGTGAAACATCATTTATGCATAAACAAGCCTCTAAGATATTAGAATTGCAAATTTAAATTCTGCACAACTCGTTCAAATGAAAAAATGATTCCCATTTTATGTTTTGTTGTTTGTTTTAATTTAGACAAAAATACCTTCTTAAACATTTAATTTCACTTTCCAAATGCACATATGTTTTCTTCGGAAAAAACAAAAATTATTCCCATTTAATAAAAATTAGAGGTAGGCAATTTTTACCTCATAAGAATTAATAGGTATTTAACATTTATAGCTGAATATCGAACAGATATAAAGGGAAGGGATTAACTCAGAGATAGCGCGCTGGAATAGTAACGCGGAGGTCCCGGGTTCGAGTCCAGCTGTGCTGCCCTTAGATTTTCTCTTCTTAGGAGGCTCTACATTTCACTGTCTGGTGATGGACAGTGTTGTCTGTAACGACTGTAACGAGATAACACTGTCCGGTTACCGGCAGTGCATTGAGAATGCTCCGGGCGCCATGACCATGATGTTGACGCGCCTTAAAATTAAAAAAAAGACAGACGTAATTATTCTCTTAGGAAAAAATACTCTTAAGACAGAGAGTACTCTTAAGACAAACCAAAATTATTAAATACAGTCAATTCAAATTCCACTTCAATTAACGTTGACGTTCAACGCCAAGAAAAAAGTAGAATTTGACTTGGAGACGGTTCTTTTACCGCCAGGCCTATCCATATACCGATTGAACATGAGATCCCGATATTAATTAAGAACATAAATAATGAAAATTTAGTTATTGGCCATAAATAGCCACAAATTTAGTTAGTTAATTAGCATAAATACAAGAAAAATAAGAATGATAATTATGATTTATCTTAATTGCCTTTTCGAACAAATGAGCAAATAATTTATGTAGGAGGATTAGTTTGAACGATTTAAAGGATAGAAACTTTAAAAAGTCGGGAAACAACTCTAGAATTGTGGTCAAAATAGGGAAATCTCATTGCTGAAAATCTCCTATTTCAAATCTTGGGGAAAAGAGTTTAAAAGAAGGTTCTGAGGAGCAGAGAAGAAGTTCTGAAGTGAAATGCTTCGGAAAAGGCAAGAAAGAAAATATATATATGCTTAATTGAAGTAACAAAATCTTCGACATAAGTAGAGAAGAGGTCTAATGTCATGAGAGAAATTGGGGAAGATGGAGACTGACAAAAACAATGATGTGTTCCAGAAATCTAATGATCAGAAGAGAAGTGAATCCACCAAGCAAATAACTAGACAAGATCTCAGCTTTATCTCTGTTGCTCGCCAGGTCTTTGCTATTTCTTCGAGCTCGGACAAAAAGATGAATGAATGCTTCAGTTCTTTTTAGAAACAAGCTGTAGGCCACGACTGTAGTGAAACGCTTGTTTCTTCAAGAATTTTAGCAAGATGTTGTGAGAAGCCCGAGCCCGAGGTTTAGGAAAAGATACTGTAGGGAGGGTGAATATAAGCCAAATCCACTGCTACCGAGAATATCTAGTATGGATCTATTGTATTAGCAGTGTCTGTATGCATAGAATTTAGTCTTTAGGTCTTTGTAAGCGATTGCATGCGGTAGTGCTGGCTAGAATTTGCTACTGGGTTCGCTAAAGTCGTCACTACGCCACACATCCTCAACTACGTCTGCAACCTCAATGGCCATTGTTCGTCTTGTTAGGCAGGGGTACCCGCGAAGGTGCCAATTCCCTGCAGAATTATTAGTCACTTCCCATTACTACTGGTGGAGGTAAAAGTTATTGCAACTGTTTCTCCATTTTATTGTAGGAATGCCCAATTATTGCGTAAAAATTCCCCCACAGATATTTAGTAAAGTGATGGAAGGTGCAGACTGGACTTTGCAATGTTGCCCACCTATAAATATAGTACAAGTTCTGATATACAGCTTCTGCTCTCCATATCTAGTCCATATATTTGTCCAGAAGCTAGCCAGAGAAGATAGATAGTTGTCCGTAAATCCATTTTATTGACATCCTAATAGCACCTTCCAATCATTGGTGTTTTAAGAGACGATTCTAGTTGATTCATGTGATACATTGATTTAGTTTCTGAGTTATACATATGTACTGGAGTTCATATGAATGAAGAGAGCTTAGATGTCTGTCTTAGATGAAGGAGAAGAGACGCTCGTTAAGCAGACCAGACTGCCACCATCCATACGCCACGCGCTCTGGCGGTAAAAGAAAAGAAAAAACGTTTGTTTCTGTTTCAGTAATGTGAAAACAGGAATACATCAGTACAACAGTACCGTATGCTGATGTAGTGGGCAGGTAAGTTGTGCGCCCAAAAATATATACATCTTGTTGTATCTGCAACATATATATTTATACGTTAGGCCGGAAATGATGACGTTGTCAGTGATGTTGGTGAACATCACACATATAGGACAGGTTGTTATTTGAAATGTGTTACGAGCACATTGGAGCAGGTATAACATTTACATAAAACTGGGCGAGTTATACATTTTATATATATATATCTATATACCAACACACAAACAGATATATAAACTCGAATACTGTTTCCTCTCTTGCATGAAGTTACTAGTAGTAGTCGTCCCTAAGGACAAACAGTCAAACAGAATACTACTATTATACAATAATGTGGGACTGACATGCCCAATACGTTACAATTAACTGTAAAACGTTACGTTTAATCTTATTATTGTGTGGAGAAGTAGCCAACTGTAGTAATAGTATTAGGTTTACTATATGCTCAAAGAACCTAAATACAACGTCGGCCAATGTTACCTTATTACATGGTAACTCTAAGAGTGTAACAAAAGAGAATTACATCACCCTAAACAACTATAAAAGATCCTGATCTTCACCATTAAATACAAACTATATGAAGAATATTACTACATTGGTAAGAAATGTAGTAATTTTCACTTTGAATAGCACTATCTTAAGTTCTATCTAATAGTAAGTAATTGGTGGCAAGAATACAACTACTACCATCTGGGACAATAAAGAGATTTAATTTAAAGCTGACGAATAAGTTCTGGAGATAATTTTCAAGCAGCTTATATAACCAAACCAAAAAATCTCGTATGAAACACTCACACGACAAACGTCAATGACATTGAACAAACGTAAACATCATTTGAAATTCAGCGTCGCATATTCCTCAGCACACAAAATAAATTGTTCAGAAAGTGATTCATCTGCACAATAACATTCCAAGTTTAAAGAAAACCATTTCGCAGTTTCCAAAGAAAATTGCGAAAACTCAAAAATCAATTCTATAAAGTCGCACTTGCGGTTAAGATCGTATTAATGTGTATACAGAATTGAGGTAGTAATTTAGGGGGAAACTTGAAGTTATAGTTTCCCTAGAACCCTGCAAAAAACAAGAAGTAAGTTTAACAATCTTGGCGCTGGCAGTGAAATCGATAACGATGGATTTTCTCGACCAACAAATACCAACAATACAACCAGCGGTCCTTCTAGAATTTTAATCGCACGTCTTGCACTAACTAAAAATGCTGATTGCAGTCTGAACAATGACATTACTGGGCCAACCAGTTCAAAATTATTAAAGCAAGTGTTGAAGTGTTGCTCTACCAACCAATGTTCTACAGAAGTATAATTGTGTAGACACCAATTTAGTGTTTCAAGCATTCTTTTCTTCAATGGCGTTACAAACCACTAATGAGTTTTGGCTAAAATTCATTTCTCTCATTTATTAGCATTTCTCTATTTCTCTTAGTTTTTAGCATTTTTCAAGTTCCTTAACATGTTTTTCTTATGGGCAGGCTTTATAATCTCGCATGCTCTAATTCTCAACTTGGAAGACAAAGTTTTCTTTCTGGCTTTTCTTCACATCGATTGTGGCCAATAAAGGCTGCATGAGAAACATCCCGGTGGGCAAGCGCTTAGTTCAAAATGGCAGCGCTATCTTGTCATCGAGTTGTGAGGCATTTTGTTAGAGGCTACCTTCCTACATTTCTCTTCTCCACGAGTAATAATTCGCAGGCAAAGCCACTATATCTAGTGACCATTCAACTTTCTGCAACTCGTGGACGCCTAGAATAGATAGAATAAGAATGCCTGAGTGAAGAGGTCTCAGAACCAGATAGAAAGAAAAAGCAGTTGCTTGCTATGAAATCTCTACCCTACAGATTGATAGTTATATATATAATTAAAGTAAGGTCAAAAAAAGAACTAGATGGGGAAATATGGAAATATTAATAACAATTAGTTTGTGAAGCGATATATTAATAAAGAAGAAAGTAGCGTGGATGGTATGGGGAGATAAAAAGTCGGGCAACTCAATGGTGTTGTAGAAAAAAATTGTGGAATGGGATGGAGCAAGAAAAAAAAAATGATGAGACTTTTAGAAGAGAGGGTGTTTAAGGAATGGGTGAGGCAGCGCTATACCGTTGGAAATTTCATCCATTTATACAGGGAGTCTAAAGGCAAGAGACTGGATGGAGGCAGTGTTGGAAATCATTTTTAATACAGAAAAGTGAAAAGAACCAGGAGATTGCCATCAGGTTGCGAGGAGACGAAAGGTTGGGACGTGGGGGGTAGCAAAGTGACCAAGAAGAAGAGTGAACGCAGATGACGAGAGTAAAGCCACCTCATCCATCTCCAACCTTCTTCTTCTGACTCTCCCTCTGTGGTATGGTGTTCTGTTTGGTTAAATGGAGTCAGTCAAAACAGGTGATGGAAGTGTTTGAGCGAGAAGAACGGACCATCACAATGGTCCACAACGGGCGGCGGAAGAGGATAGTGCTCCGGCCCACCTGGCTAACATTAAAAAGGCTTCTACTACAATAATAATCAAACTCTGTATGTGTATGTAATATGTGGTGTGTGTGTGTGTGTGTGTGTGTGTGTGTTGAAGGACGAGTTAAAGCTCCTCGAAGTCAAGCGGAACGGGTCACAATGTATATAATATTAAAAATCGAGAAAGAAACCTCCCTCTCCCCCAACCTGCCCATCTCCTCTATTACTACCACTACCGCCATCACTTTTAGCTTGGCAAGATGAAAGACAAGGACAGGAATATAAAGGTGTAACCTTTTAACCTCTGTCATCTCTTTTTTTTAATACAGTTTTTTAATATTTTTATATATATATACATATATAAAATAGAATCTTAAAGGTATGATGGTTTGTCCTCCATTCAATACAAGTTCAAAGTATGACAAATGATTGGCGCTATCAAGCGTTACTAAACAGAATTATAACACCGATTTCATTCTGCGACTGAAAACTGCTCCCCCCCCCCCCCACGGCTCGACAGTGAGAAAAACATCTGTTGTGAAACACTCCCCTTACTTTCCCTTAGTGCAGTTTACTGCAGAGTTATTACTGACAGATTGCCTTCAAAGTTGTATTCCAATTGGATGTAAAGTTAATAAAATGAGATGTTGTCTGTACGGCGGCAATGGCCAACAGAGTTTTTAAAGAAAAAGAATTCTTTGTTGCTCTACGTTCGGGTACCATTGGTGCCCTTCTTCAGCAGTTCGCTGTAAAAAAAATTTTTTTCAACGTTTATTCCTCTCCTACCCTAAAGGTATCTTTATCTATCTTATGTTCTTTTATTGTTAATATCATTTTATATAATTTACTGTCACTTCTGTTTTATAATTCTTCTGTTAATATTTCTTTTATTTAAATTTTTCTTTTTTTGTTATAAATGTAAGCCTTTTTCATAACTACTATACTGTAAAATACTGTATTTTTTCCAATATATTTTTACAGAGCTCCTGAAGAAGGGCACCAATGGTACCCGAAACGTAGAGCAACAAAGAATTCTTTTTCTTAAAAACTCCTCTGGCTATTGCCCTAACATCTCATTAATAAAATGATGAGGAAAGCATACACTCCCCCACCCACTACCCAAAACCTCTTTAAGTGAATTTCACGGAACAAAGTTCCAAACAAAAGTGATAGAGGTCTCTCTCTATACACAGTCAGCGTACCAAATTTAATGAAATTCGAAATCCGCGAAAAAACTGTTCAATAAAAATGTAATTCAGATTAACCGATTTTCTTCGAACTCGAAATCTACGAAACATATTCAATTCTAATTAATATTATTCAGATGATAGAATTGTATAATAAAATAAAATAGCACTTTAGAGGAAAACATAGCCTAACCGCTCCCACAAAAGCCCCTTTAAATGACTTTAACCAGAGAAATTTTTCAAATAAAAGATGTATCTCTGTGTTTACTTTGCACAAGAAAATCGTTTTAGAGAAAATAGCAGAAAACTATATGAAATTTAATGAAATCTCATAGAGAAAATAGCAGACAAAAGAAGAAGCTATTTAGCAAAATCGCATTTCCGGTCAACCAATTTTTAAAAACTGTCTTTTTAATCGTAAACCTTCTTTTATTTCATTCAATTCCTCACCCCGGCCCTTCACACTTGGTGGGGAAACGTGTTGATTAATGTTAAGACAATCTTCCGTGCTACTACTCTATCAAAAAAGAGCTTCCATTCAGTATACGTTTTCATAATTATTAAAATAACTTATTTCCGCTATTAAAATATTTTGTGTAACAATTATTTAGTTTGATCTAGCCACAAATGATTTAAAATTTGAATAGTCCTTTGAGGTCATAGTAGATAAAGATTGTTTGCTAACATTTCAAGACTAGTACACAAACTAATAACATTTCAAGACTAATAAAGCTACACAAAGCTACAGCTGCACAGAACCGAGATATACTAAAACCCCAGTAAACACTAACGTGAACGGATAGCCAAAGATAATGACTCACATTAAACTTATAACACTTAAATGACAGCTTTTAAAAGATTGCAATAGCTAATTATTGATGAATACAAATTACTATGTAAAATGAAAACATTAATGCCACACTTAGATTGCTTTACAGTCACTTCAAAAATAAAAATACCTATGCTTGGTGTTATGCCACATTGGCCAAACGTCCATTCATTTATACACTACTGAGTGCATTGCTAAAATAAGCAGTAACGGATTTGAACATTCGGACTCGGCACTAAGATATCTGGACCCGGAGCAATTTCGTGTATGGGCAGGGCATTGGGATGGACGGATATGCTATATTCAAAGATTAAAAATAAAAATTATTTGCGGTAGAATGTCTCTTCTTCATACGCCCGACCTCCCACCCACAACTGTCCCCATGCCCAAATGTTCTTATATCCAAGTATGTTGAGTGGTCTTATACCCAAATTCTATGAGTATAAGAGATATACTCTCTTTGGAACATTCTTAGAAGATGACATTTTCAGAGAAGTTCATGTTGAAAGGGCTGTTGGAGGTGAGTGGTCTAATCCCGCACAGTTGGTCTCTTTTGTTCACAGTGCCCTATACTTGCCCCCAAAATAACAGGTATTTCGGTACGTTATGTCCGTACTCTGTTAATATCAAAATCATTGCTAAAATCAACTGCAATGAAAATAATATTACAAAAAATAAGCCACTACTGCTATGTAGTAGCATAGTTGTTTATATTCAAAAAAATGAAGAGATGTAAGTAAATAACCTGTAAATACATTGGAAAGAATTATTAAACATTGGGGGGGAATGTTGTTCAAGGAGTGAGAAGTCCTTACAGAGGGGTAAAGACAGAATAAAGAAAGTGAGAATGCGAGAGAGAGGCAGAGGGGGCTGGCCAACAAAAAAGAAGAAATGTGATAAGGAAAAAATCCATTACTCAAAAGGTGGTTTGAACATCATCATCAACAGACGAACAATAACGGCAATGAGCCGAACGGGGAGATCTTGATGGAAGTATTGAGAAAACAGATAGATTACAGGAGAGAGAGAGGGAGGGGGAGGCTCTGCAGGCAGTCCCATGCACCCAACCTGCTCGCACAACATACACACCCTCAGGCGGGTTCTTGTCTCTTACAAACACCAGCAGATCCAACCACCTCGCAGCAGCAACATCGTCAGATCCACGGCGGAACTCGACAAGTAGAAGAAGGGTGCTGAGCGTCAAGTTGGCCATGAACACCCATCAGACCGGCTCCTTGAAGGTGAGGGGTTCATCACCCACAGTATATAATTAGCCTAATGAAGCGGCAACCACTAATTAAAGAGTTTTCCCTTATTTTACAGCCTTCCAATGAAGAGAAAAAAGAAAAAGAAAACAGAGGAGGTTATCCTACTTTTCATCAATGTACTTCCTCCTATTCTTTGGAATAAAAACTTTTGATGAATTAATGTTGGTAAAAAGAGATGGAGCTCTCCTTCGTGTCCAGATTTGTTGATTACGTCATCCGACATTAGAATATATGTATTTTTTCTGTGTATAATAATTTCGAATCTAATCCAGTGAACCCGACAGTAGATCTGTTATAATTCGAAGCTTTCCTTTTTTAACTTGTTAGTTTATAGGCTAAGAGTTGCTTTTCAATTTTCAGTATGCATGTAAGTTGTAACACAACTATTGAACCTAACATTTATGGCCTTATTTTCTCGAATAAGGCGTATTCAATGTAAAAAATAAATATTTTTTGAAAAAGTACGGCTATAAATGTAAGGTTCAATAGTTGTATTACATCTCACATGCATACTAAAAATTCGAGGCTTTCGTTGATCCAAAATTGAATTTTTCCTTCTTCTTTATATAGATTACCTTTGTTCTCTTGGTATTTGGTGCAGGTCCAAATCGAAGAAGGCAAGAGGGTGCCCAAGCTTTTTTTATAGGACTTTTCCAGGTTTGAGACGAAGCGGACGAAGAAAACTAAATTAGCAACTTTCAAAAACAGTTTTCATTCTTTTCCGCACTTATTCATACGGACCATGAATATTGAACAACACGGATCTTGTTACAAAACTAGTTGAAATAAACGGTCTGAGAAAGACGGATGGTAAAACCAAAATGGCCTGCCTAATACAGAATGTCACGTAAAAGGGGAATCTGAATTATAAGTTATGATCTGAAGACTGCAAATCATTCGAGAGGCCGAGAAGTTTATGGGCACCACGATAAATAAAGCAAGCAAGAATTTAATGAAACAAAGTTTGAAAGACAAGCCTCCTGCTAACGATTATTCTTGAAGTTTCGAAATTGTTTACAAATATCACCAGAAGCTAGATAATTTTCCCTCACTGCGACATTTTGTATTTCAGTAAAGACTGAAAAGATTTGGAAAACTATTACTATCATCTACAAGTGAAACTGGCTGATAACTCCCCGACTTGGCTTCTTCGTGACTAACAGGCCCCAAACGGCCGAAATATTAAGAAGAACAAGATTGTTATCTAAGAAAAACTAGTAAAATCTCTTGTCACAGAAAACTGTGGCTCTAAAGATTTTCCACACAACATAATGTGCATGGTATTTGGGGTGCTTAGATTAACACGATGACCACCACGCCACATAAATATTAGTACACACCCCAACTGGCAACTTCCTGCTAGGTATACATTATACAGTATAGAACATTAACAGTCTGAATCTTATAAAGAGAACAGTAACTTATATTCAAGTGATTTCAGTACAAGTAAGTTAATAACTTAACTTGCAATTAATAATATAACTAAGGTGGAATCAGTTACACCATCCTTCTTCAACAAGTGGTTGGTAGTTTAGAGCGATGCAATACCAAAATAGTACAAGCTGTACAAGAAGCACTCACACAATTCCTCTTACTGCAGTTAATGACCAATATAGTACAAGCTGTACAAGAAGCACTCACACAATTTCTCTTACTGCAGTTAATGACCAATATAGTACAAGCTGTACAAGAAACACTCACACAATTTCTCTTACTGCACTTAATGACCAATATAGTACAAGCTGTACAAGAAGCACTCACACAATTCCTCTTACTGCAGTTAATGACCAATATAGTACAAGCTGTACAAGAAGCACTCACACAATTCCTCTTACTGCAGT
>JAAEAF010006331.1:74476-89395 GCA_011037195.1 Triatoma infestans | reverse complement strand
TGTGATCTAAATTTGTTTATTCATTATTTTTGGTGCAATTTGAAATTCAGTTTTGTTAATTTTTTTTTCTGTTTTTAAATAGTCCAGTTTGTCGAAAGATATTTAATTTAATTTTCAATGTTTACATTTTTTTTTTTTGTAACAGTTATATATTTTATTTTATTTTTTTACCCACTCACTTGCTATGAATGTAAAATTCTAAAAGCAATAAAGATATATTATATTAAAAAAAAAAAAATCCAGTATCAACTAGTTTGAACCAGTTTTGCACCTAAACACAATACCAAGTTTGACCTTCATACGATTTTTCACATTTTCAGTTTTATAGATATATATAGACCAATCGCCAATTTTTTTTACTCAAGTGACTTTTTTATTTATTTACATACATTTCCGGTGATAAATTTGGTCCGATTCAAATTTTACTTCTTGTTAAAGCAGAAAGAGAATGTACCGAAGCAAATCAGCCCAACATTATTTCGATTACGATAATATTTTGTTGTTTTTTTTTTAATTTATGGCGCATCAACATCTATGGTCATAGGCGTCCGGAAAATTCTCAGTGCACTGCCAGCCTAAGGACAGTGTTCTCATGCAACAGATAACACTCTCCATCACCGGATAGTGAGCTGTAGAGGCTCCAAGGAAGAAATAATATAAGGGGTAAGCACTGGACTCGAACCTGGGACCTCCGCGTGGAAGTCCAACTCGCTAACCACTGAGTTAATCCTAATCCCTTCCCCTACGATAATTTGTAATCTAATACTTTGTGGCTTTATGGTCAATCTGGAACGAATGGTTTAAAAAGACATTATAATATTAGTAATAATTGTATCTTTACAAGAAAAACCTATCATTTCTTTCAGATGTTTCTAGTACAATCCAGAAATATGATTATATCACTAAACCATGAATGTCATATTTCATGGATTAGCGTTCTGCCCCGACATTTATCAAAAAGGCTGACATAATTTATTATTAACGTCATTGAACAAACAAGTATAAACTAGCTGGCTTGGTTTCTGTATAAGGCTAAATGTCTGGTGTGAAACAATCACAAAGCTTTCTCTTATTACAATTAAGATAATTTAATTAGAGAAATTTCCTTTATAAATTGCTGTTTACAAACTTACATTACACAGAAAAAAGGGTGGTGGAGGCTAGACCTGCTGTACAGCAGTTTAAATTTTGAACCTAACTGACAAGACCCCAGATTTTTCTCTGTAAAATGTTTCAAATAAAAGTGATGTTTTCATTCTATGTTTAAAGATCAAGTAGTCGGTTACGTGAAATTAAAAAAAAAAAAACAGGAACAATATTTGAATTTCGCTCTCGCTGAGGTGCGTTGGATTATAAAGGCACGAGCTGCAACATTAATTTTAGTAAAAAAGCCCCTTACTTGCAAAATAGTGAAAAAAATAATTATTGCCATTTATATAATGAAGATGTGCTAGACGGTACTTATCATTTCATTGCCTTATTTGTAAGTTAATAGTAAATCAGAACAAAATATTTTGATAAGCAGCAACTGTCCGGAGAGAAGGTGATTGCTCTGTTAATTGGTGAAGATTGGCGGTTATTGCAGTTATATTTTAAAGCTGCTCATAACAGTATTTAATTCTTTGAAATTGGTTATAGTACGATAATCTATTGTTTGTAATTACACGAATTTATTATGTACGATATTCTATGGTCAGGTAATTTATTCCACAAGTTATGGATAAGACCTTTTTTTTTTTTGAGTTTACTCTAATTTTTTGCCCTATTTGCCAAGTTTTGTTCTAGAAATAATTACTTTCTTCTTATATTTTGGTGTTATCTATTGTTTTTAACGGCTCCACCGACGGTAATTACCATGGTGTTTTCTTGAATAATTGATATTGTAGTTTATTTGTTCTTGCTGTATATGCTTGAAAGACTTGAGGTAATAAAAGGACTTAAAGTAAAATAAAATACTGTAATTTCCACTTCCGGTCCACCAATTTTCTTCAAATTAGGAATTCTAGTAATGCATCTAATGTAGCTTAACATCACATAAATAGTATAACCATAAATTGTATTGAAGTGGTAGTTTAGAGGGCTCACCAGAACCCACCAAACATCAATTTTCACGGAAAAATGTTTCAGATGAAAGTGATAAGCAATCACGTATGTAAATAATATACAAATAAAAAAAATAAAAATCGTTGGAACCGTTTTCGAGAAAATCCCGGTAAAGTGACAAATAAAAAACGTTCAGTAAAGTCGCTCGTTCGGTTGATGGATTTTAACGGTAACCTCCCATGGACACAGATGCAGTTATAATACCTAAATGGAGGATCAAGTTTGTGCATTCTTCCATTTATTGGTTTCTAACACACATACACACACGAGTCAGATGAATTCATAACATGTACTTCCGGTGAAAATTAAATATCGAAAATTTGGCATGATCGGCCATGTTTTCTCTCACAGTAGTAAGAGAAAGTAAAAGTTTGGTCATAAAATTAATTAATTTTTTTTTTTTAATAATAAATTTATATAAAAAACGTTATATAGTTTTATAATTAAATAAAGGAAATTTTCGTTTCTCACTTTCTCACTTTATTTATTTGTATTATTTTTAAAATAATTGCGTGAAAGTGATTACATATAGTTGTGTAATTAAATTTTGAAAAATAAGTCATGAACTCTGTTGGTAATGGCTAGAATTTTGGTGAGATAATTATTTTTGTTAATTTCCTTTTCAATTAGATAAATATTCATTAATTTTCTTGACCTAAAAAGTAAAAACATTTCACTTTTCATTTTCTAAATTAGTGTCAATTTTTTTTTTCTAGTTTTCCCTTCTTTTTTTTTAAATACAAAAAAATAAATAGGTAAATAAATCATGAAAATACGATAAATTACTAAAAGAATTTTTTTTTAATTCGTGTAAAAAGTTAAAACAATATCATAACTTTATTTTCTCTTATCTTACTAAAGTAAGTGTTGCGATCGTGTCACAGTTTTCTCAAGAAATTGAGAAAAACATAAATTGAGGCGGAAATATATAATTCGAGGATTCTTGAATACACAAAATAAATTCTAAAAAATGAAAAAAAAATGTGTTCCCTGTGTTGTACGTATGTGTGAGAGTGAGCACAATATCTCTAACATGGACATTCGCTGGATTTGTTGTTCCGGTTACGTAACACGCTGATGGCTTGTCGTTGGGCACATGTGTCTCTAGCTTCCAGTATTCATCTCTTTGGATAAGGTCATTCAGTTGTCGGCAGTCTTAAACGCAGATTTTCTTGGTTCGGACAGGGCTAATAGCGAGATACATAATGTTTCAGCTTCCGTGGTATAATGGGTATAAGTGTTGTTGAATGGAATTTATAGTATGTTTGTATGATGAATTGTGTGTCTCAGAGTTGTAGGGAATGGGGGCGATTAGAAAATGTTTTGTGATAAAAATTTCATGTTGTGTTGTGTTTATTAATGTTATTGCGCAAGTTTTGTTGTATACGTTTGTCAGTGTGTGTATGGTAAGTAAAGTCCTGCAGGGAGACAGTCATGTTATACTTCTAGTATGAAGTCGTTTGGAATTTTATGAAGGGTGTGAAGGGTGTATATGTTGACTATTAGTATACATGCCTGAATAATGATTTTATGTCTTGTTAATATAGTGGAAGAACGAAATGGAAAAATAATAGTTTTGGAAAATAGTTTTGTGAAAATTAGATAGTTCAAATAGTGTATTTTAGTGATGTGGATAGAGCCAGGTATACTACAATCTAGGTCATTGCAATTAAAGAAACAAAGGCTCAAGAATCCCTTAGGCCAACTCTTTTGTAAGAGAAAATCCCCCGCTAGAGCAGGACATTCTTTCGGACAGTCTGCATTCTGCTTTCAAAGCCAAACACTTGCTTCAAGAATCGTTCTCTTTAGCTCATGCCAGTGATAGAGATTTGCCTTTATTCTAGATATACATCATTTATTAAGATACAGTTGTGATATTGTAATGTACTTAAATTTGCTTAGAGAATAATATATTTATTTTAAAATTCAGTGGTGATTTCTTGATTATTACTAATGCCTCACGCTCTTAAACATATATACTTACAAGCCCTTTTACTAAACCGCTCGTGTTACACTCTACCACTACTCTACAACACAACAAAACCAATAACATTTCATTAATAATGTTTTGGGAAGTGTTGTGTCTTGAATGGTGTTGATATGAGTGGATGTACTATTTATTAAGAATGGTATAATTGTCTTATTAATGATGAGGTTTTCATTTTTAAACTTTACAATTGCTTTAAATTTCGTCAGTAGGTCTCCCAACGATCATTTCAAATTCATTTTGCTTCGGGTCTTATGAATCTTTAATGATTCTCCTTGCAGTTTTTTACGTTCTCTCATTACAAAGTGTTCAGCATAAAGTCCAGTTTATTTCTTAAACACATTCTCTCTAAATTCTCTCTCTTTCTCACATCCATTATACCGTGGCTTCTTAGGTCTTCGGATTGAGACCATATCAGTGGTTTGTTTATAAACCAACGTTTCGCCCATATTTACATTAGGCTTCTTCAGGGTGTGTCGCTTCTAATGCTGAAACAACCACTAAAACAACATGGTTATCAACATCATGGGCGATAACATCGGGATTCCATGAGGGCGACGATGTACAGGAGATTAAAACAAACTTGCAAGACTTCCTGAAACCTCAATGAATGTAAAGAAAATATGGAAATGAGATTTCCAGGATAAACTGCGCGTCAAGTGTTCAAATTCATCCTTTTTTTTTCAACAGATGTGACCGTTGGCGATATTCCACAGTTACTGCGAGAGACTTCATCATACACTTCAAGCATAATGGCAAAAGTCAATCCTTGTTTAATGAGTTTGGGTATGAAATATTTTGTAGATGTGTGTGAGAAGAATATCTCAAAAACGAAAAGTTACGGTAAGCTCATACTTAGTATTCCGTATACCCCCCCCCCCACCAAACACTTGGGCAAAGTCCAAGATTTTGGACAAAATCCATCAACTGGAAGTGCCACTTTACTGAATGTTTTTTTTTTAATTTACTGAATAGGTATTTTAGGTTTTTGTGATTTTCTTCAAAAAAAAAAATGCCGACTGCTTTAACCTAATAAGAATTGAAAGTGTGAGAAGTAAGAGAAAGTTGCGTGAGTGTTTCACACTAGACTTATTTTTAAATGATTATCTTGACGTTGTAAAGTTCTTATCGGTATAAATCAATCTCATCCTCCGAAAAAGGTTGAGAACTATTTCTCATGAAATCAAATCATAAACACGATCTAATATGGTTATGGAACCTATATTTCTAAATTTGTATGTAATATTGAAAAAGTTTATTTAATATTCCAAGTTTGAGGGACTGTAAGTTTTAATTGACATTGTGATAACTATAATAAGAGAAAATGTCGCCGTTTTAATTCTCACAGTATTTTTTATTTTTTAATTAGATTTAAATGATCCATCACCTACTATCAATTTGTTTATCGATATTTTTGTTGTTGAGACATTAACTTTATGAGAAAAACTTCATTTTTAATAAAAAATTGTTAATTATATTTTTTTTTTACTCACGACAATAACTCTCGATGACTTCATGATGCTATTATGGAAGTTATCCCTTGTGCTCACAGATGAATAAAAATTTTTTTTTATGAGAAACTGTCTATTAAGTATTCGATTTAGTTTTGCTGTTACTCTATAACTTACGATCCGTACGAACTACTATTTGAAAATGTATATATGAGAACAAAACCTTTATATATAGAGAATTAATTGGTATCTTCTAAGTATGATATTTTGCCTTCTATTAGAAGGCCATTTTGAGGACAATGGAAATGTAATTTTCCTAGATATTAAATGATACCAATTTATGTTTTTTTTTTTTAAATCGTTGACATGTATGTATGTATATGTGTGAGCATTCATGTGCGACGAGATTGGAATGGTGCATTAAAGTAGGGGAAAAACTGAGAAATTAATAATATAAAACGCATTTTTCACTTCTAATTACTAATAATTATTAAATTGTTAAATTTGTTAATTGCTAATATTATTAAACTGTGCTATGCTGTTAGTCATCTCAATGCAGTTTCACCTTTTTTCCTGGAGGGTTTAATTATTATTCTAATGGGAGGGGCTCAAAATTTTATTGGGAATTTAGAAAATAAATTACGAATTATTACTCAGAATTCAGACTACAATTCACAATGGTAATTCCCTGTCTGTGATGAAATTTGTTTTATTTCTGTATCAAATCGAATTTTTTTTTTGAGTCCTCTCTTCTCCAAGTGAAAGCTTCTCCACCACCTCTTTAATTATCTGGGTTTCCCTCTTTTTCGTTCATCCATTTCAGTTTTAATATGTATGACTAGGAATTTTGACTAGGTTCCATTCATAAGAGACGGTACACGAGTGGGATCGCAAACTTCTGTAGGGAATGCCACTGACACGTTCGGGCCATGGATCAGACATTCGGAGCCTTAGGGCAAATTTCCCACAATCTTCCAGGTAGAAATTCATGCATTCATGAAGTTATGACACGAAGAATCGAAATAGGAGATTGTAAGCCTATCTGATGCAAGGTTGTCTTAAAGCATAAGTCATTATTTCAAAAAATGGTGTGGAAGTCGTCATTTCAAAGAAATATATGGGAATGCATCGGCAATTTCAATGAAGGGTAGAAATAACTAGTTAGGTGCAGGTGTGAAAGGAAATGAGTTGGCCGTCACGCTGCACGGACTGTATCCCCCTTAGAGAGGCTGAATTTATGGTGGGATAAGCGACCAATCCCTGCGGGATAAGCTATGGAATGAGAAGTTAGTGATGACAGCTAGCTCTAAAAACCCCTACTAGGGCTAAACCAACCCCTAGCTGGGCCAAGAACGCGATAACAGATTTTATGGAGAAATGGAAGAGATTCCGACGCTATGACCGAAAGAAAGTTTGGAAGCCTAGGCACTAATGTGGTGTTGGAGGAAGATAAATCCATCCTACAGCCTTCCCAGATCCTGAGATTTTTCAGAAACTTAAATCGGTGCTGAGTGCAAAGTTCTCATTCAGGTACCAGTTAGGTCGACAATAAACATCTTTTGGCAATGCACTTTAACCACCTCCCAATCATAAGAGACATTCAAACTAACAGAGCCTAATCTGTTGTTAGCCCCTCTCCTAGGACTCTTCTAATTTTGGTCTTTTACTTCACTATTCTAAATAACCTCATTTCATTCCCCTTAGAAGCTTTTTGCATCCATGTTCGAGATTCTTTTGTGAAGAATATGTAAATAATGGTGTGTATTTTTATACAGGGTTCCTCTGAATTAAAACCGAGAGAGTTAAAAGAACTAGACATTTTATTGAAAAATTAGACCAAGGAAGTTCTGCCATATCCATGTTACAGATCTCATATCATCAGATTTCTTTTTTGTTGGATCCTTTCACGGAGTTGATCTTGTGGCAATCAACATTATATAGCAATGAAGAAGTAAAACAGAAGAGGGAAACTGGTTCCATCAGATCTTACAGCATTAAGAGAAAAGTATAAACTCATAGGGAATGATGAGACAGGTGTATTAAATATATTAGGGGATTATATCGAAATATGGGTAAATTGTGCAATTCACTTAGTATATCACATTAAAACTATTACCACATGTGTCTTAATTCTTTCAGTGACCCTAGTTAAAGCAGTTAAATATGACAGCCCTCAAAAAAAAGGAAACGACATATTATTTTAAAGGAAATTTGCCTTTATTCAAACAATTACAACATTTTCCTGATTCAGTTATAAAATTTCTTCGAATCCACTGAAGAGGGGGTACTGCGACCTTCCGCTGTATTCATTGGAATGCGTGTTATTATTTATGAACATATAATTAAACTTAAACGACCTTACTGTTTATAACAATAGTGTTTATAATCAAAGATATTACAAGACTAATTGAATACATTAATTAATAAATATTAAAACAAGGGATTTCTATTATATAATGGAAATCGGTAGATTTGTTACAATTACGTAATTTACAGAAAAATATAATATAGAATATGAATATATAATAATCTACATATGCCCTCTGTGCATGCATGCGCAGCATGATCTGTGCAGTATGGGTGGGTTCAATAAAAAAGTCTCAAGAAGAAAAAATTGGAGCAAGTTCAAATTTGATATTCCGTTTTGACACGAAGGCTTTGGGCCAAATCCATCAACCAAAAAGCGACTTGACTGAATTTTGTTTTCTTCAGTTTTTCCATATATTCGAAATATTTCAAACGCCTTTCTTTAAACTTCGTATCCCATCACATTTATCTGAAACTTATTTCCCGGGAATATTGATTTTTTGGAATTCTAGGGGAATAGTAGCTTTAAGCTCTCCTCTAAAGTACTACCACAGTATAATATATAATTATAGTTCAGTATAGTATATAATATAGTTCTACCATCTATATAGTTTTTACTTTCTCTTACTCCTAGTAAGAGGAGGTATTGTAATCGTGTCAAATTTTTCGATATCAAGTTTTCATCGGAATATCCGTTTTGAGGTCCCCTGAGTCCAAAAAATTAGTTTTAGCAAATGGTGTGTGTGTGTGTGTGTGTGTGTGTGTGTGTGTGTGTGTGTGTGTATCTGAACAGCATAGCTCAAAAACTAAAAACCCGCAGAAAGTTGAAACTTGATATTCCATGTAGGTATCACCATGGGATCTGACATTACGTTATCTGTCAAAATTCCTCAACCGGAAGTACCACTTTACTAATTGTTTTTTTTTACCTTTTCTGCGATTTTCTCAAAAATGGCTCCAACGATTTTCTTTAAACATGGTGTATCAACTATAAATACAAAGAGCTACAACTTTTATTTGAAACATTTCTCCGGGAAAATTCATTTAAGGGCACTTCCGGGGGAGAGGTGGGGTTAGGTTTTCATCTAAAGTGTTATTTCAGTTTATTAGACAATTCTGCCTTCTTAATAATGTTAATAAGAATTAAATATGTTGTTGAAATTCTGAGTTTGAAAAAAATCGAATGACCGGAAGTGCGTTTACTTTACAACTTTACTAAATAGTTTTTTCACTTTTTCGCGATTTTCTCAACAATAGTTACGACGATTTTCTTCAAACATGGTTTATTAACTGCACATTCAATAAGCTATAACTTTTATTTGAAACTTTTCTTGGGAAAATTCATTTAAGGGTACTTTTGGGGGAGGGGAGGGGTTATGTTTTTCTCTAAAGTGCTATCATAGTTGAATATACAATTCTATCATCCAAACAAAATTAATTAGAAATAAATAGATGGCCAAAATTCCGAGTTTCAACAAAATTAGTAAACCGGAAGTGCGCTTTTACTGAACAGTTTTTTCAGTTTTCGACGAATTTCATTAAATTAGGTACACAAACTATAAAATTTGTCAATCATAATTTTGAGAACTGGAGTAAGAGAAAGTTGTGTGAGTGTTTCATACAAGATTTTTTTTTTTTTTTTTTAAGAAGAAAAACCTTCCAGTAAGGAACCCGATTGGTTTTGTACTCTACTGATTATGTGGGACCACCTATTTAATAATGTAATAATAAGAAGAGTACAAAAGCATTATATCCATATATAGACGCTGTCTTGAGCTTAGAGGAACTAGCCGAGAGCGATCGGTTCAGTGACTGAAAAGAGGAACATTATCCCAAGAAACTAAGGGAATCCAAGTGGTAATTCAGGACCAGGTAATCGCGATAAAGGAGTATAGCAAATACCTCCTTGGTGTCACGAGAATCTCCAAAAAGGGCAGATTGGACGGAATGATTGCTGCATCAGTACAGCATAATACGGCGGGAGGTACGTGTTTAGCATGGTGCATCAGGGCCAAAGCCTGCTAGACAGTCCAGTACAGTGTGCAACGAAGAAGAGATCATCCCTTTTTGTAAATACCACCCTTCCCAAAGCAGCCACCGACGGAAAGGATGTCAAAATATATTGAGACCGTCGTTTAATAACAGACTGGACAATTGTGAAAACAGAAGGCCTGATATATTCATCCTCAAGGAAGAAACAGGAGCCGTCGATATAATAGACACAGCAGTTCCTTTTGATGGAAATATGACAAAAACTATTTCGGAGAAGAATACGCAAATACCAGGAATTAGCAGTAGTTTTAAAAACCATGTACAGGGTAGAATGTGTGAGGACATTACCGCTCATTATTTCTGTAAACGGACTAGTGCCTAAAACTACAGTGAATAAGCAGAAATAATATAGAAATGCTAGGACTGTGTAAATACTATGGTGTTAAATTTCAAATATTATAAGCGGCTGGTTTAATTTTATTTGCGCTTTATTGTGGAATACAATGTAATCACACTTCTACTGCCTGACTGGTACTTGGCCCCTCTCCCACTGCCTCTATTCTTATATTGAGACCCTACGTGTACAATTTAAATTTTAAAGAATTTTATCATTTTATATAATGTAATTGTAGTAACAGCATCAAGAGAAAGTCGTGTGAGTGATTCACAATAGATTTTGTAATTTTCTCAAAAAAAAAATATATATATATCACTGTATTTTCTTTGTTTGCAAATAATTTATAATTAGAATCCACGATAACAGGGATCAATATTAACAAAAAGATATTGACCTATATTTGGTAAATCAATCAATTTTATTGAATCCAATAAATACAACATTAAATTTTGACAATAAATAAATAAAAATAAAATAAAAGGCAATTTTTAAAGAGAAACATTATTTATTATATAATAACAGTTTTTCTTCCAAATGTTTCAAAAAATTCAAGCCAATTTTTCAAATGATGTATTTGTTTATGGTGAGAATAATAGCCGTTCGTCCTAGTAGTAATGGTAAGGATAACCTCCGTAGTAATATTTGGGATATCCTGAAACAACACAATATAATCATTTGTAATTAGGATTAATAAAATAAAATTTTATTTTAAAATTATTGTAGATATTGGCTAAATTAGTGAGCTTGAATGAGTTAGAAATCATTAGAAAAAAATAGGAAATTTTATTGTTCGCACCAATTCTCTTAGGATACCTTTTAAATGTAGCTGAAAATATACATTATTCACTTCCGGATAGCATTGCTTCCGGATTGTGTGATTTTTAACTAAAACCCGCATGCAGTGGAACCAACCCTGGAACCGCCTGTCGCATTACATCACAGTGGTGCCTCGTATACCCTTTTCGGATCCCTGTTTTCGTGGGACTTTACAGTAACCGATGTGGACTTTGGTCTAGCTCCTGTTTCTTTCGTACGCAGCACCGTCGACTTGATAAAAAGTTGCTAGTCCATCCCAGCGAATCCTGGAGAAAAGCATAATCCCGACGATGATTTCGGGCGTGATACGGCCGATTTCCAGCTCCAAACCCTGTGTTTCAACTGGCCATCTGTTGCATTTGAAATCGAGGATTCATCTGAGCATTATCGAAGTCTGGATCTTTGAACGTAATAACAAGTCCCGTTTCTTACTTAGGTACAAAGGATGTATGCTATGACCCGTAAGGAGGACTGAATCTTTGAAAGTAATGGACAAGTATAGTAGGTAAGACCTATCAGGAGCTGTAAGGTAAATAATATGAGCATATCAAAGTAAACTAAGTGCTGACTTAGCCAGTTGTAAATAGTACCATTTGGGGAGATCTTTTTGGCTCTTGAGCCTTCTCTAAAGCCATATTAAATAAAAGGCCTTTGGAAATCCGAAATTTCTGTTTTGTTTTTTTTATTTTAATTTCATTTTTCCAATTTTCTAAAAAATGGCCCCAACGATATTTTATTTTCTATAAACGTAGTATCTCTGAACAACTCTGAATATTAACTTATTACTTTTATTTGAAATATTTTTCAGATTCAAGACTAACTTCGGGTTTTTCCTCTAATGCCTCATGAGTTGTACACAACATAATTTCTATCCCCTGCTGGGAGTTAAGAGTACTAGGCGTTTCCGGCTTTTAAGAAAATTTTATCGTTTAGAACGGTGAGGAATTGCAGTAAAGTAAGTAAATTGCAGTAAGTAAGTAAAGTAAAGTAAAAAGTAAGTATTACGCCAGGAATAAAACGTATCCTTTTTATGACATCCCAAAATTTCCATAAAATTAAAGACCAAAAAAAATTGCAGTTATAATATAATAATACAAGTTATTAATTATTAATTAGATTTACGACATAGCGGTTTATACATGTTACCTCCCAACCTGAATTGTTCATTGTATGACCTTGCCTCAATATTTTTTGGACTTGGAATAATTTTAATGTGACATGTTAAGGGTTTCAATCATCCATAACAAACCTGCCCTCTATATTAGAGTTCTATTTCAGTCCTTGAAACTATTATCACGTAGGTAACCATGACAAATCACAGTCTCTATCTCTCTCTTTATTTGTATATAATTCAGTAGGCAAGGATATACAGTACCATTTACATAATTTCATGTCTTTATTTATAAATGCCACTAACAGAATTCGCATAATGACCGAATGACGCCTTTTTACTATATACAGGCTTGGGCGGTTTATTTATAACAATATAACATATATATGTACGATTCATACATAGAAATTAAATCCTGGAAAGTGACGTAAAGGATATGTAATGGAAGCGGAAATAATTACATCATGTTTTATTATTAGTTTAAAAATGTTCACGTTTTCTTTTTTTTTACTTTGGTAAAGTGGCCATTATGTTAAATAGTTGAGTAATGTTGTTTATTAGGAAAGCCATTGTGACTGACAATTTAGAATTTATAGATTCGTCAAGCATTTTTAATGAAGATACATGTTTCTTTAAAACAACAAAATATAAAAAAAATGAAGAAACACGTGTATTAAAAGAAAAAAAAAAATGAACACGGCGCACGAACGGAAGCTTAACTATAATCCAAATTATCGAAAAATCGATTTTTGACAACGATTTTATCACTCCAAAATGATTAACTGTTTTGCTTAAACTATCTTAAAGTGAAATTTTGAAATTAATAAATGAGTTATTTTTTTTATTTATTTTGAAATCAAATTATATTAGATTATTATACTGAGTAACTGTATTTTTAATACAGTTATTCTGCCCAAATAGGTTTACATTCGTAAGTTTGTATACTTCATTTTAATTTCTCTTAAGAGGAAGTTATGTTTTGATTTCCATTTTTCGGAAATTGTTTTCTCCGGAAATAATTTTCAGCTCTCCTGATCGAAAGTGTATTGTGTGTTTTGTAGGGTGCATATGTCGTGAGTTTGTTTTGTAGTATGTGACCAACTAAATTTTTAACGAAGGATCTAAAACCAGACCCTCTACAAAAGATCTCTTAGATGTCTTTATTTTGATTTTTCCCCTTAATATTTAGCCGCTGAACAATGTGAACAGAATTAAACAAAAAACGCAAAAAATCATGGGGTGTTCAAATTTGTATTCCGTTTTTGTGGTACTAGTATGTGATCCGATAGGAAGCTTTGGGTTGAAATCGCTGAACCGGAAATATTATTTTAATGAATGCATTTTTTTCATTACTTTCTCTTACTCCTAAGTAAGAGGAGTGTCAAATTTTCGATATTCTGTTTTCAACAGAAATATCCGTTTTGGGGGTCCCTGAGTCCAAAAAACTTTTTTTTTAGAAAAAGGTCTGTGTGTGTGTGTGTGTGTGTGTGTGCGTGTGTGTACGAGTATGTATGTATGTATTTGAATAACATAGCTAAAAAACGAAAAACCGTAGAAATATTCAAATTTGATATTCCGTTTGATATACCATGGAGATCCGACAGTAGGTTATCTGTCAAAATTCCTCAACCGGAAGTACCACTTTACGAGTTTATTTTTTTTTTTTACTTTTTTGCGATTTTCTGAAAAATGGCTCCAACGATTTTCTTGAAACTTTGTACATCAACTACACATACAAAGAGCTACAACTTTTATTTAAAACAATTCCCGGAAAAATTGATTTAAGGGTACTTTTACGGGAGGGGTGAGGTTACGATTTCCTCTAAAGCGCTATTTCAGTTTATTACATAAATTTATCATCTAGATAATATTAATTAGAATTAAATATATTGTTGAAATTCCGAGTTTGAAAAAATCGGATGAACGGAAGTGCATTTTTACTAGGAAGTATTTTTCAATTTTCGCGATTTTCTCCATGAATTTCATTGAATGATCATCACAATTTTCCATGATGAATTTCATTAAATTTGATATACTAACTATAATATATGTCAGTCACAATTTTGAAAACTGGAGTAAGAGAAAGTTGTGTGAGTGAATCACACCAGATTTTTTTTTTTTTTTTTTATAAAGGCACCAACGGATTTCGTTAAATATGATAGAGTTAAGAGATATATAGTGTGAATATTTCTTTTCATTTTTTATTATTTATTTTTTAATTATTTTTTCATTTTTCCTGAGGTGGTTATTAAATAGATGAGCAAAAATTTTAATTGCACTTCTCAGTATGATTAATGTATATTGTTACATCACATTAACTTATATGGAAATTGTTTAGGAAGTTTAATTTATGAATACCAAAGAATTAACTTGCTTGAACAGAATTTTAAATCAGTTTTACCACCTCAGAATCTATCAATTCATTTGTCCAAATATTCGTTAAAGTTGTGTCCGCCAAGTTGTGCCGTTTTAGTTTTGCATCGATCACTGTATCCGTTTCATTAAAGAAATTTTCAAACATAAGTACATATACTTTTTTTTGGAACAGAACATATGTGGAACAGTTCCATTGGCAGTTAGCCGGTTTAGAAACAGTTCTAATAAACAGCTGAAACTTTGTTTGGAATTTCTGCCACCAGATTGATGATCAATTTTTCAATTCAATAATCTTTATCCATGTTTCTATTTTTAATTTTTAGAAAACAATTCTCAGCCAAAATATATTGGCACATAGTTGCTCAGCATTGAATTCGTT
>JAAEAF010006331.1:0-70690 GCA_011037195.1 Triatoma infestans | reverse complement strand
TAATACATACTCAATTATTCATTTTCCTTCAGAAGAAAGAACTAAAATTGTCAGTCTTGAATGACTAGATTGACTGAGAAGACTAGCAAATACCGTTAGCAAATAGTTACGTAAGAAAGGAAAATTCTTTGGTTTTTGTGCCAAAAGGATGAAAAGGACTTAAACAGATGAAAAGGACTTTGAACAGCATAAAAAATGACGCATATATATATATATATATTTTTTTTTTTTGCTGATTTGAGTGACTGCCATAAACATACCTTAAAAATATGTTGTAGGCCAGAAAAATGTCAAAACTTTTACTAATTAAAAAAAAAGAGTAAATAGTCCCTGAATTAAGAAGTCTTACTTTTTTTTCTGAATTTCAAAAGTTATAAGAAGTCATCACATTGAAAGAAACCATTTTAAAAATTATAAAAAACGGAATTGAAAAATTAAGGCGATGGGGAAAAAATTGAAACAATCAGAAAATGTTTATGCTTAAGCATTTAATATGAAATATTCTTAACTGACTTTGATAACATATTAATAATACAAAAGCAGCCATTTCTATTGAGGTACTACATGTGAATTGTGAATTTCTAGATATTTTATCAAATTTTGAACAGTGTTACTGGCGAAGATAAAAAAATGAACCAAACAAAGAAATGGAAAAATCGAAGGAGCTGAAGAATAATAAACATCAAAATTGTTCTACAAGGGACAACATTTTAAAGAAAATTTGGAGAAAACAGTGTGATATTAAAGTAATGAAAGGAAACTGAAGAAGAAAGTAAGACATTTATTCTCTTAGGGGGCAAGATTTTCCACATTGAATAACCACAGGACCATTTACAGACTCTATACTAAAGTAAGAGGAAGTTGCAAACATAGAGGATTATTGAAATTTAACTCTCACCATATTTTGTTGATTTAAGAATGAAATGATCTTTGTTAATCAAATTTAATATTTTCAATTTTATTCTATTGATGAATGGTCCTATTAAAGGTGTATCTATTAAATTATGATGTTTTAATAAAAAGTGTGAGAAAGAAGATGTTCACCGACCATCCGAGAGTGTTTATAATTCAATATACAACCCTAAGTATAGAGTTATTAGTTCCTATATGTCAGCAGAAGAGTATTTGAACTCAAAACTACACATCTAATAAAAAGAAAATTTTCATACAGCATCGTCTACCCAATAAATCGTTAATCTCCCTTTAATTTATGAGGGGAAAAAGCTTATTATTGGTTGTGAACATTATTGGATATCTTATTGTCCTTCGTATGGAAAAATTTAAAAGCCAGTACACAAATGAATGAAATATATAACCATTTGAAAGCTTATAACTCGCTAGAAAGATTAATAGAAATATTATATCTAAGAATCGAGCCAACTAATTCTATCTAATATTTCATAGTAATTAATTCATAGTAATATAGATGCCAGATACTTTAATTTTGAAAGAAATAATTACCGCAAACGATTTTCATTAAATTTACGTACTCTAAATATCTTATAAAACGTATTTCATTTTTTAAAAGATTCAATTTTACTTTCTCTATTTAAAAAGTACTTCAACCAGAAATTCGATTTGAATTAATATTTTCAGTTTAATTCGATGACAGTTTATGGCCTATAGAAAATAACATTAAAAAACCTGGTGTGAGACAATTATACGACTTCCTCCTTACTACTGTAACACAATTAATTATACAAAAATGATAAATTTTCTGTATAAGTCAAATTTTACCCAGACTAGGTGGAGGGAGACAGGCCTACCCAGGCAGGTAGTACAACTGATCACATTACACTCAAAAAAAAAAGAATACAGCGCCATAATATTGAACAAATCCCAAATAAAATTTGAAATTTAAACTCGCAGGTTCCTCAGAATCCCCTAAAATCTATTTTTCTGGAAAAACTTATTTTAAATAAAAGTGATAGGCTTATATCTGTGCAGTTGGCATTCCTGAAAAATGTGACAGTCATTTTTCGAAAACATTCCAAACAAATTCTGTACAGTTCGTAATTCAGGATAATCAATTTCCTTCATATTTGGAATTCTATTAACGTTTCTAACGTATATTAATATTATAATGGTTGCAAAACTATATATTATATTGAAGTGGTACTTTCGAGAAAGCATACCGGTTTCCGTTCACCCATAATCCCGCCCAATATCCCGGGAAAATACTTCAAAAAAAAAAAAAATGGCAGATATTTATACTGTATAGACACTACATTATGATGAAGAATATCGTTTAAGCCGTTTTAACAGAAAATCACGAAAAACTAAAAAAAAAATCCGTATAGTCATACTTCCGGATTTTGTTCAAAACCTTAGGGTCCAAATACAATATCAAATTGTTGTTTCCCGTGATTTTCCGTTTTTAGAATAATTTATTCATACACATTTGCTATAAAAAAAAAGAAGAAAGAGAATTGCGGATTCAGAATATTTCCGGTGAAAACTCAATTTCCAAAATTTAACACGATGCAATACTTCCTTTTATCCCAGGAATATGAGAAAGTAAAATAAATAAATAAATGAATCAACTGAAGGTTATGTTAGATTCTAGTTTTAGTTAATCTAAACTAGAAAAAACAAGTTATCACTAGCTCTACCTGTAAAACTATTAAAGAATAGGTGTTAAAAATAAAAAATAAAATCTTATATGATTTGAAAAAGAAAAGGTGTCTTGTACTTACATAAAATGTTTTGTAAGCCATTGTATATACCTGTATTCTGATCGGTAGAGTTTGGTTTTTGGCGAAAACTAAATTGATACTGCCAGTATTTGAATGGTTTCTTCTTGCCTTTATATATATATATATATATAAAATGTATGAACGAATCTAATTAATGTGTAGAGAAGAGTGGCGTGAAGGAGCGGTGTTCCAAGCGACAAGGACGTATGTAACTTCATTATGCAATTATACACCACATCATCACACGAACGACCAATGTCCATGCATCCATCCCCTTTGGTCACATTGTTCCCCCTTATCACCTTGTCATAATTTTTCTACCAGGCCTTCTTTAACATTACCTGAACATGGGAACTAATGAATAAATATATCATATTATTACAAATATTCATAATAAAAAAAAAAAATCTGGTGTGAATCATTCACATGACTTGCCAGTTCTCACAGATCTAAATAACAAATTTGTAATTATTGTTCAATACAGGGGGCTGGTTACTAAACCCTAAGTTGTCCAAAATCCTCTCTGGAACCATACACAACAATAACAACGATCCGGATGTAGAACAAGAACTCAGACTCGAACAAATAGGATACTACAAGCTGTACAAATTGGACCATAACCTTGAATTGAAATAGCCTAAGCTTTTCCGCTGACATCCTATTCAGTCCAAAAGTCCTGAATCTAATTTTCTCAGAAATCAAGCAATCTGTATTGAGATGGATAGCTGTTTCTTCATCTATCTCACAAAATCTACAAAAGGGCCTGGCAGAAGCCCCATCAAGTAGAGTTGTCTCTTTAAGCCTCAATAACTAGTAATCGATCGAACCAGATGTCTAAGAGATGCCTATAAAAGTTACCATGCTCCGGACCCCAAATGAGCATCTTAGACTGAGAATGAGCAACCAACTGAGCTCACTCATCCATAGGGATGAATGCTATGAAGCTGTCCATGCCCGGAAGCTTGACAGACATGTGCCCAAAGATAAGCTAAAAGTAAGCTCCAGGACCAATGAATGTAAAGTAGGCGCCTAATTTGGCCAACTTATCCAGGAGGATCTTTTGAAGAGAACATTTTAGGTACTAATTTAGAGTGAAGACATAAGAAATCAGGGTCTTCAACGCAGTCTGACTATCCGATATAAACCCTTTTCAAATTATATTACGTACCCGCACACACGAGACACAACACAGAATAGCATTACCCCTCACCCTGCAAAACAGTTACCCATTACAGATATAACAGATATAACAAAATGATCTCCAATTACAAAATAGACCGCAGCTCCAAATTTAACTTCCATTTTGGAATCATCTTATATCACCTGAGATAATTATCAGGTATCGCATCAGATGGACCACCACAAACAAGTCTTCCATGGAAGACCCCCTGACATCGTAAAAACAAATCTTTGATATCTTATTAGAATGAAGACCTGCAATTGGGTCCTTTAGAAGCATCCCGTGATAAATCGTAGAGTGAACATATCGCTTTCTCTGCAAAAAAAAAAAAAATCTGCCTGCTTAATTCTATAACTGGTTAAAAATAAATTAATAGATTTGCTTGATTTTTTTTCTAAATAGTTCGATTGCCTTCGATAATATTCAGGTGGGACAACCTATGCAAAATGAAAAGGCGCTTCCTGTGAAAGGATCATCCTCCCAAAAGTAAGTAAAATCCATTTTCCGGGTAAAATATTTCAAATCACATGGTATGTTTAATTATGCACCAAGTTTGAAGAAAATAAAATTATTATATTTTATATTTAATTAAAATTGCATGAAACAATATTGATAAAAATTATTCCGATTATTCATTCATAAATTACTTGTCTAATTTCCTTAGAATTCTGTGCCATTTTAATAATTCGAAATGTTATCATTAAATAAAAACCAAGTTTTGAATAAATAGCAGGCTGAATCGTGTTTGTGATACTACTGAATTGAGAAGATTTTACGATGTTTACAAGCCATAATCTTATTTACTAATTCATCTACTTCTTAATTTATTTTTAAAAAAACTTCAATAATTTTGGAATAGAAAGTTGATTCCTTTAGTGGGAAGTGCTTTGCAGCTAGATCTTGACCTTAGGTTTGCCCTCCCTGTAAGCGACGTCTAGCCCACCAATACACTCACATACATACACAATCTCTCTCGCACACACACTGACACTCGTACACTAAATAGACGACTACATTCTAGAAAGTTTAAATAGGAAAGCTATCAACATCGTGGATGAAGGAGATTAGAAGAATCCTAAGCCTTCACTGAAGTAATTGAAGCCATTACTGTTCAAGTAGTTAATATCCTGTTCCAGTGGAAAATATACGAGTGTAACAATTTACTATTTAGAAGAATTGTAACTTAGAAGCCATTTCAAATCTTCCAAACTTTACAATTTTAAGAAATAGAAAGCTAAAATACCAAAACTTCAGTTCTTAAAAGTATTTCTAAGTGACAGGATAAGAAGATAGATTCGCAGGCTCTGTCTTAGTCGTTATTTACATGTTTTGGATAAGTCCTCAACATTTTTATAATAATATTGCTAATTTCAAAGTATACAATTTTCAAATAGGTAAAATGCTTAATTTTGTTTGTTGTACAGATTTTTATTCATCTTTGTAGGAATTACCGGGCCAGAGAACTCTGGAACGGCCGCAATTAGTGCGTCCCTCGAGAGACCATTTCAAGATTTTTCCTTGGTTTAGTTCTTAAGGGCTATTAAACAGCTAGTTTTAGATCGAAGTGTTTAGGTTTTCTAAATATCTCCAAGTTCCATAAACAATAAAATCAAAACAACCACATCGCTTAAAGCTAACGAAGATATATTCTCCTCTAGCGATTAACGAAACCATCCTAATTTCTGGTGAGTGTCAGCAATTACAGTTTGTCCCTCATCATAATGTCACCAAAAAAATTGATGTGCTGAATGAGGACTAATATTTTCCTTAATTCATGAATTTCTGCAAAAACTAGCAATAAATACCGTAGGAAAAAAAAATTCATGAACGTAGCTCTATCGTTACTTGTTAAATTTAAACCACTGTTAAATTAACTCAAATTAATTATTGCCGAATTCAAAATACAAAATTTAGACTGCGTTAAAGCTTACTACTTAATTTGTAATTGAGATTTTTTTGCAATGATTTTAAGTTTTCCATTGTATTTCTTCATAATGAGATAAAAAATTTATAAATAATGAAAAAACACTAAGTAATAAATCCGCCTATCATACTGTATTTTCCAGTGGAGAGAATCTATAAGATGTTTAGATCCAGTAATATTAATTATTAATATAAATTCTTGTGTAAATTTTTAATCTATTTATTTATTATAAAAATAAATATTTAATATAGATGTCAATGACATTATTATATTATAAATGTACGTAACTGACCGTGAAGTATGTAACATATTTAGAAAAAGGCAATGTAACAAAAGAAATTAATACGTGAGGCAATTTATAATTAATACTGCTAATTATATCGTAATCAATCTCCACAATATAATATTAATTTTTTTGTTTTTCTTTTCTCTTTTGTTTACGCTAATCAAATTATAAAATTATCTATTATCATTAACTTATAATTAAGCTCTTAAACGGAATACTTTAATAGTTTTTGTTTTATTTTTAATTTGTTTGGATTGCATACATTCTCAGTTTTAAACCCAGTTTCACCATTAGATTTGAATTTTTTCTTAAATTGTACACAGTAAACACATGTACGAGTACACCTGTATATAATAATTTTTAACACTGAACCCAAACTTCAGTTATCAAATCTCATGTTATTCATACTATATAATTCATTTATAAGAGATAGACAGTTCGGAATCATCAATAACCTTCCAAACCTTAGTCATTGCAAACTATAAAAATTGTATAGAAATCATTACTCACAAAATTCCTTAATAACCAGATCATTAAGACTGCGGAATAAGTTTAGTTATACAACTGGATCATTTTCATCCTTCCGGAGCTCAATTTAGAACTGCACTATGAATTTTCTTTTGTCCTTTAACATCAAACATTCCATAGAGTGTGAAATCTTCGGCACATTTTTCTTCCATTATTGCCAATAAAACATATTTGTATATATTTATTTCTCTTTGCGTATATTATATACTATGTGGGTTTATTTACCTAATATTGTGTTTTGATATAGGTTTGTTTATCTATATGTGTTATATAGATAGATTCTACCGGGGGAATTGGCTATTCAGCCTACGCCACCGCGACACCCCAAGGATCTATTGTGGCACTATGTGTTATATAGTTATCTATTGTGTTATTATGTAGTTTTATTTACCTACCTTTTCTATTAATACCTTATCTATTATCATTATCTTATAATTAAGCACTTAAGCGTAATACTTTAATGGTTTTAAAGATTATTATATAGGTTTATTTATCTAATTGGGTATTATGTAGGTTTATTTTTCTATTTATTTATAAATATTTACCTACATATGATTATCTAACATACTTAACTATAACAAATAACGTAGGTATCTAACTTTCTTTTTATTAAATATTTATATATTTACAATTGTATTTATGGTGTGTTATTTATGATTATTTACCATTCTAATTATATATATCCTAGAAACCTCCAGAGCTCATTATCCGGAGGATGGGCAGTGTTGCTGTAATGAAAGGACATTGTCCGGAGACCGGGAGTGCACTGGGTAGGCTCCGGGCGCCAATGACCATGCACTTGACGCGCCTCAATTAAAAATAAAATATATATATATTTGTATTTACAATTATGATTATTTATGATCCGTTTCTGTATATAATTACTTACATCCTTGGATCAATTTCTTAGTATTTGCCCTGAGGAAGACAAAATAAAGAATTTGTCTCAACCTTGGCTGAAATAAGGAGAAGTTCTTAATTTAATGACCCCAATCTACTACATCTGAAGACTTGAAATCGGTTGGTCATTACAAGAAAGAAAACAGATCTAAATCTTTATTGTGTATTTTGTTTCTTAATTCATGTTATTATGTATTGTATAATTAAGATATTTACAGCCTATTGTCGTACTGTAAATATGTATCAGTTAAATATGTTTATATTATCACCTTATGTAAAATGGGATTTATAATCCGCTAGATTAAAATAAAATACTCAATAATTCCTGGAATATGATCTATTTTTCCAGGTATTATGCCAAGATTATCCATGATAATGTCAAGTAGTGAATTACAGGATGAGCTGGGTATATGGAGGAATAGAGAGAATAATAATGGAATTCTGTAGACTCGCGACTGGAAAGCTAAGAGGGAGGATATAGTGAAGCGACATTGTTGAATACTGGAAAGACAGGATCCTTTATTCAGTGCTTAAAGGGAAAGCGTGGAGATTCAGCTAAACGAGAATTATAGTACGTGGAATGAGAGCAGTAGAGACCGTGCTGGAATGACAGTAATGCGGAATATTATCGGAAAATAGTCTTGGAATGGTTTTCCGCAGGAATGCAGCAACTCTGTTCAGTGCCGAAGGAAATCTCAGAGCCACTGGCATTTTAGTCTGCGTAGAGGATTGTCAGGGATGGCAGTAGAGGGAAGAGTTTGTACAAATGGATTGTACAATGAGAGAGAGAGGTGTGTGTTGTTTATGATATTTTCCCTTAGCGAGTTGTTGTACGAAAGGTATGTTGAGGTGGGTATGGAGAGTGAGGTTTGAGACATAGTAAGGAGTGTCAACTATCTGTCAGAGTAGTTTCATCTGAATAGTTCGTACGTTTGTAGATTGACTGAATCCCATTGTATTAAACTGTGAGTCCATATAGGTTTAAGTATATCGTATATCAGTCCGTATATCAGTACATACGAGCTGTGTAAATTAAGTAATGAGACTGATTTTCTAGCGTTCGATCTGGCAACACTGGAGACGCGGCGCATGCCTGGTAGGGCAAGTAAACATCTGATACACGTCCAGTGCAAATTTGAAAATGCTAGAGTTGTTGCACTGTCCGTAGTGACTTTTTTTGTGAGCAAGGTTTTTTCAGTGCGTTTTAAAAATGAGTGACATCAATTACGAGCAACGTTGTGCTATCAGGTTTTGCTTCAGACTTGGGCACAGTGCAATAGAAACGTTTGAAAAACTGTTCCAGGCCTATGGAGACAATGTTTTGTCGAGAGCACAGGTTTTTAGGTGGTTTAAGTCGTTTGCAGAAGGAAGGAATCAATTGAAGACGAGCCTCGCAGCGGAAGGCCTTCATCTTCAAGAACCGAAGAAAATGTTGGCAGAATCCGCGATCTCGTGCGTTCAGATCGTCGTTTGACAGTCCGAATGATCGGCGAAGAGTTGAATTTGACTCACACAACCGTTCATCAAATTTTGACTAACGAATTGGGGATGAGAAAAATTTGTGCAAAAATGGTTCCGAAAAATCTTTCGTATGTATATCAGTCTCTTTTAGTTCCATCGGTAGTTGGATCGTCTTCCAAGAAGTCTGTAAAGAAGTTCAGCATGTTCAGTCATTGCTTGTCTGTTAGTTTCTAACATGACTCGTTCGCACACTTACAGTATAACTTCTAAAACCAACTATTACTTCCTGTAACAAACCTCAACCATATATTTCCAGTGAAAATTCCATCTCTAAAATTTGACACGATCGCTTTCTTTTAAAAAAGGCTTTATCTTACGGCAATGTTTTCAAAAAAAAAATACAGTTTCTAAGAAGTTATTGAAGTTTGAAAAAGTTTTCAGCAGTGTTTGTTTATCTAGTAATTCTTTCATTCAATACTGTTTTAATGACATTACAAAAGTTTCATTTGATGGAGAATTTTTTTTTAAATAATCATTAATGATATTGTTTTTAACAGTAATTGAAGTAAAATATTATAATTGAAAATGTATTGTTGATCTTCTGAAGATGCATTGTTCGATTAGCTTTCAAGGTGCAATGACCTCTGAAGAGGACCATTGCAATATGGGCGAAACATCGGTTTCTAGCAAACCATGCACTCTCAAACCGGAACTCAAGTATTTTTCATGTTTTGTTATTATAATCTAAAAAGTTAGTTTTGAAAACATATTTCCTTATTTGTAATATTTTCATTTTATTCCAAATAATATGAAATTACTGAAAATTCAAAGTCCTTAAGTTAAAATTTACACCTACAATAGCCTTGAAAGAAAATTACTTCTAACTAAGGAAGAAAAACGTCATATTAAATTATTGATTACATTATATGTTTATATAATTGGGTGTTCACTGAGAGATGGCATAACTGCTTCCAACTCAGGAAATTGTGTCACTTTTTTGTTTCTTGATAATAATAGAGAAAAAAATTAATTTCCAAGAATGTGGTCTTATGCAAAATATCTTACTATTTCTTTCTTTCCTTTCGAAGGACATTAATTTACTAGCATCCTATCGATTATAATCACCACACTTATATCAACAAATCAATCGCTAGTAGTGTGTAAATAATCATAATTATTATTTTGTTCTGTTAACTATGCCTTCTAGAAGTGTCCAAAATTTGTGGAAAATTTTGGGAATTTTCTGAGCGTTCTCCATCTGTCGTCTGCTCAGACTTCATAAAACAGAAAATACAATTTGGAATAGAGTGGAGTCGATATTTGGTGGTTCCAAATTCCTGTTAAATTTCAAATTTCCGGAAGAGGTTCTTGAATTAAGAAGCAACACACTAATAGCAGTTCTTTTAGAGAAAATTGCTATGTTATTTCTGTTATGCTCAGTATCTGCAATGATAACAACGAAAGTGGGAAACGATCGATCACTTTGTGTTAATTAACAAACCAGCATTTTTCTAGTTCATCAACTCGTCCTCCATATGTGTTCATCAACTCGTCCTCCATATGTGGTTTAGTGGAACTTCATTGTTTATTTGAGGAAATGTAACCGTTGACTTTCTTCAACTCATAAGCGTGCTGACTAAACCTCAGGGACATTATCCCGTGGTTTTATATACTCTGTACTGTCTTATATTGTTTATACTCGTAATCCTTAAAACCTAGAATAGCCGGTTGGTCATGGCAGCAAGACAAGGCTTCTTTTTTAATTTCCTTAATATTGTTTAGGGTTGTGCCAGTTTTTACAAGAGCAATGAGTCACACTAATTAGAATCTTCAGGGCCATACGAATTCACTTCAATTTATGTATGAATTAGGATGCTTCTCTGCTTACTATACCTTACTGAAATACGTCCTGTCCTCTTCCTGTTTAGATTGTCGGATATCAAGTAGAGAACTTGGAAACATTTCTGATGTTATCAGCAATCTAACTTAGCTTAGTCCACGAGCCAGCTTTTCTGGGTCGTTAGAGCTATCTAGTTTTAATTAACGGAATACCGTTGCCTATTTAATCAAAATTCCTGAGTCTTTGCTAGACTACAGTTTGACCAAACAGTGCACATCTTAAAGCTTCAATGAAGGGAAGATTAACAATAAGCGTATAAACTATAAACTATATTTATTTTTTACAATTTTAATTACAAAAAAAAAAAAATTGATGTAAACTTATAAATACAAATTTTATTTTATAAACATACTTTAAGAGAGAAATGAGCAGTCCATATTGTATTATAATAAATTATTAATTTTTAATAGATTATAATATATATATTATATAAAATTTTAAACATCTTAAATTATACTTTATTATGCTGTTTTATAAATAATTATTAACCATAAAGAGGAACACCATATGGTAGATATGCTTTCAGTCCCACGTAAGGTCTGTATCCATATCCTGAAATAGTAAATAGTTTTTTCTGAATTAATATAGTTTTGAATTAAATATTAGATTAGAAAAAGTTCATTGGCGAAATACTGAGTTGATAGGATCAAAGGCTACATTGTCACATCTGTTCAAACACTTTACAGTAGCTATATTTTGGTCTCCCGATTTCTGGGTATGGCAAAACTAATTGAACCTTAAAAAAAAGTTTTTTAGAGAATTGCCTGGTGCTTACATGCGAAAATATCTCGGAAAGCTTAAATTTGATACTTCGTTCAGTATATAAATTCACTACGTATATTCGACATGAAGGTCTCAGCTAAAATCCATCAATCCTTAGTTCGAGCTTCCTGGTGACTTTTTAACGCATACACGCAGACTAAACAGACGCTTTCGACTACTTAAAAGACTACTGAACAAAAGATCTGAACTCTCCCTAAGCTACAAAAGACTAATTTATACATCCATTTTAAAGCCTATTTAGGCGTACGAGATAGATCTAATTCAACAAACGTTCAAATCTCCAAAAACCCCAATCCCTAAATCCAGAATCCTCCGTAACATTGTAAACGCTCCTTCTTAATTCTCACCTACCGAACCATACAAACTGACCTTAATATACCGTTCATTGCTCAAGTTGCCCAAACCCGACAGGAAATTCCATATTAACCTACACTCACACACCAATCCCTTAGTTCAACCCCTGTCTTCCCGAACACTTCCTAATAACCCTCCTAGACGCCTTAAAAGACAATGGCCTCGTGATCTCCTCCTAAGTGAAGAGAGTGAATAGTATTTTTGTTTAGTTTTGGAGTGTTACCATTGGGTAGCTTCTCCACTCATTACGTATTTAGGTTCTTTGTAATAATCGTAACTTATAGTGCTGTTGCGCTGATTGTAGCATAAATAAGATTTAAAAAAACAAACAAAAAACGCATGCAGACCATTCGCTAAAAGCACTTTTTTCATATTCGGGGGACCCCAAAAATCATGTATTTCCAATGAAAACTCAATTCCGAAAATCTGGCATATTCGCAGTACTTATTCTTACAAAGAAGTAAGAAAGAGTAAAAAAAAAAAAAAATTTAATAAAAGTTAAAAAAACGACATTTAAGTTCAGTGACCTATCTTATTTTCTATTCAAACAATGAAATAAAATAGTTATTAGAACATAAAATATAAAAATAAATAAATAAATAAAAATGATTAAACAACGTTACTAATAACAGAAATTTCCTACTGGCTCTTTATAAGGTGTTAACAGCTCATACATAAATGTATATGCTTCATCATTTATGCAACTAATTAGGATAATTTTGTTAAACAAATTTTGTTTGAACTAAACAGTTTTGTTTTCCTCACAGAATACCGTTCGTTTATCTACATATTTCTTTTTAAAAGATTAATTAATAGTTTATAATATTAAATAGTAATTACCTAAAAACAAAAGATATTCGTAGTTTTTTAAAAAAACAAAAATTTGTTTATTATAATCATATTTTAAATTAATTCTTTAAAATCAAGTTTTTTTTATTAATTACCAACTACTGGTTTTGACGTCATTTAATATTTCAATTTTCATTGAAAAAATTAAAAATTTATATTAAGTAAAGGTGATACTGTATCAATCATGTTTTAAAAGATGCCCTTTTTGGGCATTGAAACAAAAAGTAGAATATGCAAATATTAAGACAAAATCTCCACTGTAAACATGGAAAAGTACTGTGTACATAATAATAACACGACAAGATAATTTCACAGTCTGTTACGAAAATTTATAATTTGCACTAATAAGGACTGTCATAATGAATTCAGTTTTTGGAAATTAAAAAAAAACAACTCTGATATAATAGAAATTACGCCTTTTTGGAGGCTTTAAAATAGAAATATCTTCCAAAAATATAGAATCAGACTTATATTCAAAATTTGAATAACGATATGCTTAATGCTTTTTACTTTTGGAATCTAAAATTGAAAAAGATATTCACATATAATTTTAAACCTTCGATTGGGTTGCATGTTGGCGGAATTGTAGACCATTTAGCGCAGGAGTCCTTGTAAGGTAATCTTGAGAATCCAGTGGGCTCTACTAGGAAGCAATCTACATCACACCCCAGATTTTCCCTTGAGGTACAATATCCCCTGCGTTGGGCCTCAGAATTTTCCTTTAGTGACCCATAGGATGCTGCCGCTTCGGGTTCCTAATTGCTTATTGTCCATCGGTATACAAACAAGTAAATATGTAGCGTTAGACGTTGAACTGAGTACTATTGCAGAGAAGTACCCCGAAAATAAATGGTTAAGGGTATACACTGATGGATCTGCAGAACCACGGCAAAGAGTAGCTGGGTCTGCTTTTATTCCATTGAGTTTCAGAGATCTTACTTTGCAGGTGCCAATGCAAGCAACCATGACGCTGAGGCGCTGGCTGGTGCAAAACAGCTGAGCATCAAAGAAATATCAAGGTAGAAAGCAATTAGGAAGAAATCTTGGCTTCAGTGATACTTTGCTGGAAGAAAGTACAAAACAAGCAATCGTGGAGCTACTAGGTGTAGGGTGTGGGTGATTACCTACTAGTAGCCTCTGTGGATTCGAGGGTAACGAAAGGACGGATCAGTTGGCAAAAGTAGGATGCTTAATGGATGAGCTCGTGGGACTTGTGCCATGCAGGAATATATGCTCCCTGGTCAACAGACCATGAAGGAGATGCTGACTGATTTACACAAACATGAGCAGAAGGAAAAGCTTAGGCTACTCTGTTAGATCGAGCGATCTCTAGTCACTTACCACGACGTGTGTTCACTGCCAATTTCAGAATAACGACTCGCCATGACTACCTACGCGAGCACTTGCATAGGATTGGAGTGGTACGAAATGCCGGATGCCCGCTTTACAATGATGGCATACTGAACGGTGAGCACCTTGCTGTGTGCCAAGCTCTATACCAGCAGTGTGAGGAAGCTGCCGAACAAGACACCTATTTCGCTAGGGCTCTCTTATATTAGGTTGCCTGCGACAGAATGGCTAAATTGGCAACAGTTGGCGTTGGATAAAAAAAGAAATATATATATAATCCCAGACGTTACATGTATAGAAGTTGTGGCTATGAAACTAAATTCATTGCGAACTACAAGGTCTGCTATGGGACACATGGATATCCGAGGTGTTCATATATTCGAGGGTAGTCCATAAGTAAAGAAAGCCACTTTGTAAATCAAACCTGTAATGTCATGAGATAGAGGCATAACATTCAGTAGCGTCAAGTTTAAAACAGCTGTTTGATCACTATGTCAGAATAGATAAGTCCTCTAAAAAAAAAGACCATTCTGGATGAATAGTGTTCAGGATTTAAGGAATAAGGTGTATAAGTTCTATGATCGTACGAATTTCTAAAGTGGGTTGATCAATATAAAATGGGCTAAATAATTGTGCCCGCTTTGCAATGTGCGGTTTTCGATTGGAAGTTTTCTACTCTACCATTTGAATCTTACGAAGACAACAGGAAGAAAAGATTAAGTCGATCTTGGAAATGCTAGGTGGTATGCCGAGAGAACTAGTATTGTTACTGCAGGACAACATTCGCCCACATACTGCGCATTGAAGAGTTGAAACTATTTCAAAATTAAGCCGAGAAATTCTGTCATATCTCCCCTAAACCATCAGTGTTTCTTTTTGTTTTGTTTGATCATCTCAAAGAGCCATTACTCGGGTCTTTTTTTACAGCAATGAAGAAGTAATAAACAAAGAAGCCAACACCCTCTTCTTTCGATAAAAAAAGACAAATAATAGTGAGGTGGCATTATTAGGGTATAGTACAAATATATTAGAAGTAGAAGTAGAAAAATAGTAAATTTTTGGAATTACAGTCTGAAATATGTATAATGTTTGTGAAAGAATGTGTATGTATGATACGAAGCTAAAGTTTGTTTAATAAACCCTAGTAGTTGCACAAAACTACTTATCCATCAGTATAGTGCTGTTTGTGTTCTAGACAGGGAATCCGCAATGATTCCAAGATCCCTGATGAAGTGGCTAGTTCAAATCTCCTCTTCCTCTCCAAGAGGAGCAAATATTAATAAACTATAGTTTGCTCAAAATAAAACATTAACCTCCATATAAAATCATTATCAAAAACTAGTAATTGTTAGATTGTACAAACTGCTCTACTGAGGAGCAGAAATTTCCTACCAAGTTTTCGCCGATTTTTACAATTAATTGCCGAATAAATCAATTGGTTTTGAATTTCAAAATAGTTTGTAAATTTTTGCATCCTTTATTTTAGGAGACTTGCATTAAACAGAACACTTTTTCTTTGCAGTTAACAATTATTTTTTTTTGTACCATAGGTTTGGCAATATGTGAACATTATTTAAAAATCTTCATAATGTAGATAGATAGAGTGTATCCCTTTGCATAAAAGTTCGGATAAGTCCATGCTCGTTAATCACAGCATTTTTCTGTTTCACTGCATTGCACTTTCAACTTGCAAAAAGCGACACGTGGTATTAGTAAGTATGAATGTAAAGCTAAATTACAATGCTAACTAAAAGATTAAACACCGAACTTAAAGATTTTTGTGTTCTACTTTATTAAAAAAATTGTGTCGCTCTAAACCAAAATGTCTCTGCAGAATTGTAAATGTTAACTATAGGTGACAGTATTGTTCATGTTGGCAGGCTGGGGAAAATTGCAAGACTGTCAAGAACGCTGAATAAGTGGTCACACTACCTCCAATGGAAGATAAATGAACATTCATGATAGGCTCGAGAAAATTGGAAAATGCGAGAATCATAGACATCGAATTATTTGTAATTCAAGAAAAGTATTTATCTATAATTTTTTTTTTAACGTAAAAATTTTGCAGATTACGTACAATATTGTTATACATAATTAATTAGTAAATAATTAAAAAAGAAAAGAAGATTATTACCAGCTACTGGCCTTCTGTAGTATGGAGAGTAATAGCTGTAAATCGGTGAATGTAGTCGGTTATATGCTATTGGTATACTATAATATATTGTAGAATCAGCTGATTTTAAATCTGATTTAGGAGTAGTATGATCTACCAGAGATTCGCCGGCCCTAACATGACGAATTTCAACAGTTTGTGCTTGTATTTTAATCACTAAAAGTGATGATAAAATCTGAAACAACAAAACAAAATAATTAATTAATGAAATGGAATGTAAATTGGTCATTTTTGGGAAAATTACAAAACGGTAAATAGATTTTCTTCAGATTCAATTCTAGCAATGATTTTAATGTATGTTAATATTATATAGTTGGTGAACCATACATTTTACTTAAATGTTACTTTACGAGAAAGCTTAATGTTACTGCTATTCCATAAACTCCCCCCCAAAAAAAAACTAAAAAGTAAAGTCGCACTTTCAGTTAAAGGATTTTGATCGAAACTTTCGTGTCTGAAGCAGTGGTTTTTTCCTACTCAAGGGATCTCAAAGAAGTATTTCCGGTGATCCAATACTTCCTCTTACCAGGAATGAGAGAAAGTAAAAAAATCTGACGAGACACAATATAGTTGGGTTGGGATCCAGTATTTCCTGTTTAGTCGAACAAGTTTTGGACATTCAGTCACTGGCAAGGAGTTTAAGTAAAAATGGTAGTGAATTATGGATTATAAACATTTAATTCTTCGACTTCATGCTGCCTTTGATACTCCATGAGTCATTCTTTGTTCATTTCTCCTATTGTGGTGATTATTCTTTGCGTTTCTTTTCCATATATTTGTTTCTTTAGATTCCATTGCTTTGTTATTTAAAAGAGATCAGACCTCTGAGTATTTTTTTTTATAATCTTATTTTTACGTACTAGATTGTAGTCTATTTAATTAGTTGATGTTCAGCACAGTATTTATTTACGTGGCTCTTCTTTTTTAATCGCCATATACATACGATGCGATGATTTCTTTTCCTTTTACTTAGTCATTATGGAGAAAACTTATTATACTAAGGACATGGAATACAGACAAGTGGAAACAAATTATGGCGACAAGCGAAGTTGTCAAGTCATGAATATAAACTTGTCCACTAGATCAATACTGATGGTTGAGGAGAAACAAGTGATAAATTCCTCTTCAAATATATTAATAAAATCAGATACAGACCCTACTTTTATTTACTTTCAGGATTTGCATCTAGAATAAGTTTTACCTATACATAAAAAAAAAAAATTGAATTTTGCAACATCGCTTAAGTTACTCGTTTTTAAGTACAATGAGAAAATTAACAAGAACCTGGGGTTTACACATGTGACTCATGATAGTCAATTAAGTAGTTAATAAAAATACGGTTGAGATCACTTTAATGGTTTATTATTAACCGCCGTTTCGCCTATACTGCAATAAATTTCTTGAGGGTTGCGTCACCTTGAATGCTTAGTATTCAATGCGACATGACCCTGAAGAAGCTCATTGCAATATGGGGAAAATGATAGTTAGCAATCCCGATTTCAACCCGCAAAATTGAGTGTATTTTATGAGGATGGACGCTGAAGTCTAAAAGATCATGGGCTATTAAAGACAAATTTATACATAGTACGAAACAAAAGCAAGATAAAGGTCATCCTGTAGATATACGTATAATAGTCCTCAGAACAGTCGTTATCTATGGCGCTATTCAAGAGCTGGACTCTGACTTCTGCAGATAAGCTTCGACTTAACGGCTGCAAGAGAGGGGTACTGCGGATAATTTATGGTCCTATCATGTTCAGTGGAGTATATCAGACCAGGAAGAACGCAGAACTTACAGCTCTATAAGGACGTTGAAATTGATTAAGATGGAACGACTTTGGTGGTTGGGTCATTTGCATAAAATGGATGGGCAGTGGGGTCCCCAGAAAAGCATAAGAGGGACACCCCGGTGGAAGAAGGCCACCAAGGAACGAGGAAGACCCCGATTAAGCTGACTGAAGGATGCTGAGGACGACCTTTTGAAAATGAATATGAGGCGGTGGAAGAGAAAGGCGTGTGTGATCCTGGAGCAATTTGTTGAGGGAGGCCAAGGTTCTTTAAGGACTGTGGAGCCCATTTAATTATAATAAATTATACGAAGTCTGCGTCAGTTCATATTGCTTTTAAGTACAAATTTTTGACAATGTGCGTATGCTCTAAATAAAAATATAGAAAAGAACATTGATGAAATGCACTACAACATAGATGTGATTCCTATAACTGACTTCTGATAAATCATCGAGGGTATGATGCAATAACTTGCCTGGTGGAATCTGAAGAAACTTGAGCCTCCTTTCTTGTGGATTTTAAATGAATAAATGATAAGTATCTCAGAGCTAGAATTCTGGCCAGAACTACAGACAGACTCTACCTCTAAAGCGAATCAAATAATACTAGATTCCTACACTTTGAATTAAACTGTGTTCCCCCACCACCCGTAAAACTCAACATATTTTTCTTAGATATTCGCCCAAAACAGCGAGTTAAATATGGGGACGAATGTCAAGTTTAAATGATAATATACGAAATTTAAGTCCAGAATTTCCAGATAACTAGAAAACTGCGATTGAATAAATTCTCAGATGTTGTCCAGATCTGTGGATGTAGTCACCTACTCAAGTATTTTTGAATTTATGTTTGTTTAGAATAATTTCTACAATGTTTACGGTGGGTAAATACTAAGTATAGTATACTGTCTTTTGTATTTCTCAAGAGGAAGTATTGCGAAGTAATGTGTCAGAATTTTTACCGGAAATTCATGTTTCTTTGTTTTTCCGCTGTGTTTGGAAAGAAAATCAAAGATTTTTTTTAACCATCCGTCGGGCGCAATGTAAAAAGTCACATCATTGGGCGCAATGAGCCTGATAGGCGCTTCTGAAAAGTAACAAAAAAAACCCTCTTCATTTCATTCAAATCATTCCTATTATTACGGAACAACATATTAAAGGCATTTTAAGCAATAAAAATGTACATTTTATTGAAATAGAGGCATGTTATACACAAAATAATATTTCTGGAAATATTGAATGTTTTAGTTACACAACTGCAAATAATTATGGGAAAAAATCTAGTATAGTATTCAAATAAACGACGAACTGGAAAATAAATGCTACACTTTGAAATGTTCTGAATAGAAGTAATGATAGCGATGTCTAGGAAGTATCGCTGTAGCACGAATCACACACAAAATTTGCATGGGACATACAAATTGAATTCTTGCATTTCTTGCATTTATATTTGGATAGTCTTCTGATACCACTTTCTGTGGTGCATGTTACGCATCTACATCTTTTTGATGATCCTGGGGATGATTCATCATCCTTTTCTTCTTCTTTGGTGGGGCAAAATCGTTTCAGTCTTTGCTGGAGGTCTGCGGGCATCCCAACACGTTTTTCACTTCGTCTAGTAATTTGCTCAATCACCAGTTTATGAGACAGTTGCTTGAGGAGCAGTCTTCTCTTCATTGCGTTTAATCCATTACCGAGGTAGATAACTACCACTTTTATTTGAAACATTTTTCCAAAAAGAAAAAAATAGTTTTCAAAGGGAACTGGGAAAGTGGCAATTTTAATCTTTCCTCTAAAGGATCCACTTTAAGTCTATATAATATATGCTTTTATCTATATATATAGTATTAAAAGGCATTGCATTGCTAAAATTCCAAATTTCTATAAAATCGATTAATTGAAGATAATAATACAAATTTTGAGAAATATAGAAAACTTTTCCGTAGTTTTGTCGAGAATTATGGACTAAAACGGTTCCAATAATTTTCTTTAAACTTGAAATGCGCACTGTATTACATTTAACGGTCGCATTTTTAGGGAATATTTTTTTGTGATAAGAGAGAATTTTCTTTTTAGGATTAAAAGAAAGTCTTCTTAACATAACAGATCTTTTTTTTTTTAATTGTTATTAAAAATACATGAGTAAAAAAATGTGGATAAAGACTATAAATTCAACTAACCAATGTACTAATTATATTTTTAAGATCAAGGAAAATTAAACATGATCTTTGAACATTTCTAAATTTTTGTATAACATTTATTAATTCCCTTAAAAGAAAAATTTTCAAAGAAATAATACAACTCCAGATCCGGGAATTTTGAACTTTAACTAAACGAGCTATATCTAAATTTCTAAGCTCGAAATTACACTTTCATCATGTGAAAACTTATTCATCTCGTTTCGAAGAAGAAAAACATCGAACTTAGGATGTATTTCTTTCGGGTATAGGACAATATTTGCTAAAAAAAAAATACAAAAAATAACAGCAAATCTATTTTGTAGGGAATTTGAGGACGGTACACTTAAAAAAATTTTATTTTTGCGATGAAATTTTCGCCACGGCGGAAGTAAGTGTATTTCCGGTAGAACTATTTATTTGAGGAATGAAGAGGTTTTTAACGAATTTAATACTTAGGATATTTAATTCATATATATTTATTTGAATTCATGTTTTTTTTTTTAATTTATTTTAATTAATATTTATTTCTTACAAGACAGGAAGAATTACTAAATAAAATGGATAAAATTGGAGATTAAAAAAATCAAAAAATATACTTACAATAAAACTTAGTCTATACATATTGGAAGAAAATCTGCTTCAAAATCAAGTGAGCTGTCCAAATCGATATGTGTGTCCCCGCTAATTCATAGAGATGTTTGTGATGTGGTCCAATTGCGTCAGTAACTTAACTTATATAGGTGATTAGCTGCGCTCTAAACAAAGACAAGGACATTGGTGTTAATGTATGAATGTCGTGTTCATTTTTAAAAGATTGAAAATAATTTTTTTTTTGTTTTTTATATCTGTATTAGTTTTAACGGCATCCGAACCAAATCGATTTATCGTTTTCTTCTTCATTATGTAAAAAAAAGAAAAAATTGATCAGTTTGACCATCATAAGAGCGTTTATCGATTAAAACTGTGGCGTCTTACTATTTTATTACATTTTGTATGGTTATATGTTATTGTGAAGATAATAATATGTTTTATTATTAATTAAATTAGTTTTTTTTTTTCATAACCGGATAAAAATATCTACTCCATAAAAATCCCTGAATACCTAGGTCGTCCTTAGAACATGAATTCGGAAGTGGCGGAAAAGAGAATGTCTCCTACAATTTTGACTTTTTCTTACAACTGTAACAGAACAAGTATTGCAATGTTAGTGGTTAATATTCTCTTCCTGAGTAGGATACAATTATTGACAATTGAGGGTCCTGGTAGGTGTATTGACTGGTCATGCTTGGACAGCTAGTCATTTACACAAAATAGGCAGGTAGTGTTGTCCTTTGTGTCAAAATTGTGACGATGGAGTCAAAGAGACGGGGAACTCTCTAGATCAGACTTGATATTTCATTTAGGAAGGCGCTCCGCCTCAGACCCGAAAGATTTCGGGCAAACTGCTCCAACGATTTTCTTTAAACTCCGTATAATATTTACTCACATAAATACCTATTACTATTATTTGAATCATTTTCCCGCGAAAGTTGATTTTTTGGGGAAACCGTAGCGATATGCTTTCCTCTAAAGAACCAATTCAGTATAATACATGGTTTTTACCACGTACATAAAATTAATACAAATTAGAAGCATTAATAGAATTCCAAATTTGAAGTAAAACGGTTTACCAGAAATGCAATTTTACAGAATCGGTTTTTGAGTTTTTTGGAATTTTCTCGAAAACGGTTACGATTTCCTCTAGACTTAGTTTCCATAATGCACAATTACAAATGTATCACTTTCATCTGAAACATTTCTTCCCTCAAAAAAATTGATTTTGTGAAGTATTTGGGGCGTTAAACGTCGAATGTTGCAGTTGGTTCAATGTTTCTGGTATCCTCTCTGTTGGGCCAGAAAGTATAATCACTTTCCTATCTGCTAATCTTAGTAGGTAGATACTTATCCTCCAACACCTCTATATTTATGATAGAAAAAATATTGTAAAATTCGTTTTATTCGTAAAATTGGATTTAATGCAGTAAGATAAAGTCATGTTGCGTTTCACATCAAATTTTGTTATGCTCAGACAATCTCAAAACATCTATTTCATTGGTGGGAATTCCGTTTGGAAAATTTGAAACAAATATAATTCTTTTTTTTATAGTAAGAGGAATTAAAAAAAATCCTTAATTAAAATTTATTAGTTTATAGAGTAATTATTATTTAATCAACTATTTCCCTTATTTCATTTGTGTTCATTAGTAACTAATTGCTTAATATATTGATTACGAGCGATATCCTATAAACCTATATAATTCGTCCATAATTGAGTTTCACTTTCTATATATAGATAAATGTAGCATATTAAAAAAAAACGTTCATATATTAAGGAAACTATTCAGAATGAAGGCTTGTATTTATGTAAGTTATAATATTCAAATTTTGGATTTTGTTTCTGTTAATTCCATAAATTATCTCTTTATTATTTTTAATTAAGTTCGAAAACATTTTAATTACTAAATTAGATTAATTATATCTTGAATTAAATATATTATCAATTAGAGTAAAAATAGTGAAAATTACTCAAGTGAAAATGAGCTGAAGTTTCATTCATGGGGTAATGCATTCGTCTTTGTTATGAGCAATGGTAATTGATTCGCTTAGAAAGAAAAAGTATGATCCATAAACGTTTCTTCTCAATTATGTAGTTCGTCAAGAATACTTTTATTCAAATGGTTGCCATGCCAATGTTGAATGCTACATAATAATAATAATAATTATAAAAATGGTAAACGTTTGCACGAATTTCTTTTTACAATTTTTTTACAATTCTATTCAAACTTGGAATCATTACTAAACTCTTAGTAGGCACTAATATTGCATAAAAATATTTGTGGTTAAAGTATATTTTATTTGTTGGTTTTCAGAATAAGAATCCACCCACCTGAACGTGATCACGTATAATTGCATATGAGAGAATAACAAATGAATACATGATAATAATTCTGAGATCAGATACAAAAATCTCACCCTTTCTCTTGCCACATTTAATGTAATTATGATTGACAACTCTTCTTTAAACTTGAACATTTTTACTCGTAAGTGAAAAGGGGGGTATACATTGAATTGCGTACATGGATAAAATTAAATGTCTTTACAGTGTAATCCAAAAGATATGCGCCAAAACATTGCACGAATTAACATTTCAAATAAAATATAACGTCATACATTCATCAGAGCACTGTCCAAAATCAATTTCTTCCCCAAAAATCTGTGGAATTTAAAGGAAATCGTTATAGTCTTTTCCGTGAAAATTTCCCAAAAATCTATTCTCTATCGCATTTCCGATTAACCAATTTTCTTTTCTACAAATTTGGAATATTACCAATATTTTTGCAGTTCTTCAATATTATGTTTCTTCAATATACATTGTATTTAAGTTGTACTTTGAAGGAAAACTCAAGTTGCTATTCCTCCCACCCCCCAGAAACCACCAAAAAAATCAATTTTTTTATAAAAATGTTACAGATTAAAGTGATAGGCATTTATTTGTGTACATTATTATACGAAGTTTAAAGTAAATCGCGAAAAACTGAAAAATAAAAAAAATATTCAGTAAAGTCCGGCACTTGCGGTTGTTTTTGCATTTTGGCCGAAACCTTCGTATCAAGTTTGTGAGCTTCCGGAGAATTTTCGTTTTTTAAATATTTTGTATACAATTACACATAAACACAGACCATTCGCTGAAAACATTTTTTCTTCAGCTTTCCGGTGGAAACTCAAGTTTGGAAATTTCACTCGATAGAGAAAATAATAAAGAAAACTCGAAAAATAGTGTCAGAAGAATCCATCGTCCAAATGAAACTTGCCACGTCTTCCTATAAAATCGTCCAAAAATCACTTTTCCCTCAAACAAAAGTGACAGGACAAGTTTAAAGAAAATTTGTACTTCTCTGTTTCTGAATAATCGGTTCTGCGTGTGTGTGTGTGTGTGAGTGTGTGCGTGGGTTTTATGTTTGTGTGTGGCAAAAAAAACTTAGGAATCTCAAACTAAACATTCTATTTGCATACTTCTTTCGGATCAGATACGAATGTCAGGATTAAAATTGGTTTTGCAGAATTGCAATTTTTGATGCAAAGTATTTTCCACAATTATACGGAAAATAATATAATTCCAATCACTTTCCTTAAACTTCATATACACTAAATACATAGACGCCTAACAATTTTGTTTGAAACAACATTTTCCCAGAAGCTACTTGGGGAATGTGAGACATAACATTTCTGTAAAACCAATAATGATTTTAGGGGAGTATAATGCACTCTGATCGAAGGAAATCTATTATGCCAGCCGAATCATGCCAAAGATGAGACAACTCACCTAAGCACCCTTTCCAGATTAATATCTCTGAGGAATCTAAGTATCTGCGATGGTTCTAAGAAGAGTATTATCTTCCTCCAACGTCTGGTAACTACTCAGACTTCCGAATCCTCTCTGGATGATAACATCGCTGTCAGTTAAGAGAAGTATTGGGGTCTCCTTCATTCCTCCACAGAACTGCAGGTGTTCTAGGCCAAGCTTCTTCAGGCGCACCCTAGTCTACGATGCCTCGTGAGGAAACCTGACAACATTCGAAGCCTATTTATACTGAGACTGATGCACGCTTCAGATCTCTTCTGGTATAAACGTTCAGGAAGATCTTAGCCTTCAATGTGAGATTTTTTGGATAGGCCGATTTTAACTTGTATTTAGAAAATTCTAAATTCATATTCTCTAAAATTCTTTCTAGTATTTTCTAAAGATCATAGCTTGCATCAGACCTGGGAAGGTTTTCCAAAGCTGTGCTCTCTTCACTTGCTCTTCATTTTTAAGTTCTTTCCAAACAGACTGGTCGTTATTCCACAAAAGTGTTCACGCCCCCCAAAAAAGAGAGATGCAGCGCCTTTACTCCCAATGGTGATGTTCAATCGGAATATCAAGCTTGAACTTTCTGCGATTTTTCGTTTTTAATCCAGGGTGTTCACACAGATACACACACACACAAACCATTTTCTTAAAACCGCATTCGGACCTCAAAACATTACTTTCTAGTGAAAACTCAATTTCAAAGATTTGTCACTATGGCAATATTCCCTCTTTCTAGCAGCTATATGACATTAGTTCAATTTTATTTTATACTTTGACAAAATATATTTTCAATTTCGCAGGTGTTGTTGATTGCGGCAGCGTTTGTGGTGGAAGAAATTGTGTGTGCTACTTCAGGTAAATCGTCTATCTGGATTGTTTAACTAATTAGGCTTAATAATCGGCACGCATTTTATAATTGCTGGTGAGGAATATGCGTTTATAAGGGGCGAATCAGGACAGTAAATTAGTATATGCGCAATAGTATAATTAGTAGTGTATGCCTAGTATACAAGAGGCAGCAATTTACCTCCAAATGCTGGGAAATTATTGACCCCCCCCCCCTGGCGAGTGTTATGTTCACACAAGTGAGGAAACAATAATGTCAAATTATGAAATAAAAAACGTTCTTACGTTAAGAAAGTAATTTTATTCTTTCGCTGCATTCATCAACAATAAGAGATCTGAATTGGAAAATTTAGTATCAAAACACTCAGCCGACTTTCACTATTTTGAACTGATTAAAGCTCCTTAAAAAAAAGGAGCCATATGATAGGTTTGTTAGTACATAGCAGATACTGAATGTGATTATATTGTTCTCAGCGCTGTTGACCTCCAAGTATCTAAATTCTGATTTTGTAATTTAGAGATTTAATCAAACTTCACAGCAAACACAAAATCCAGTCTTCAAATCAAGTTTGCTTTTTACGGAAAATTGTTTCAATTGAAACTGATTGGTTTATACAAGGTGTATATTGGGTTTGTGTGGTTACCGAGGAAAATAAATAAATAAAAAAATGATTATTTTATTTTCTTGTTATTCAACTTGAACTTCTTGCAACGCAATTATTATATAGCTGATAGATTGCATTAAAGTACCTCTACATTGCTGTTTGCTGTTCCCCCAAAACTGTTCACAAAATAGTCTCTTTTCCATGGAAATTTCTATCCATCTTAAATAAATAAAAGGTTTTTTTTGTTTTCTCTCTATTATAGAAAATAATTGATATATTTTCCATATACAGTGAATAAAAGATCACCAGATGATGAAGAAGGAGGAGGAGACGATGGAGGAGGAGACGAAGGGGGTGGTGGCGAAGGGGGAGGCGACGAAGGGGGAGGAGAAGAAGGAGGGAAAAAAGAAGGAGGGAAAAAATCCAGTAAAAAAAAAGGAGGAATGGAGGATATGTTTAAATTATTTATTAAACCATTTGCTAAAATGATTGGAATACCCGCCCGAATATTTAAACAGATCCTTCAACTGTCCGCTGAAGGCAGCTAATAATTATTATTTGTAATCAACTCAGGCTAAAATATTGTCCAACATCTATAAAAAAAAAAAAAAACGAAAAAAATTTTCAATTTGTTTGGTACAAACAAGGAAGCAGGAAAAAAAGGAAAATGGAAAAAAGAAATTGGTGTTAAGCAATTCACAAAACGCTTTTCATTTTTATAATATAAAAATTGTAAACAAAATTCTGCAAATAATTTTAATTTTCTCCTATATATATCATTGTAATAAGTGGTGGTAAATTAATAAAAAGATATACATCCTCAATTTATATGATTTTTTTTAACGCTGTATGTGATCAAAAAAAAAATAAATAAATAAAAACTAAATCTACTATCTTGGACTTATTTTTAAACCATATTTTTAGTTTAATATACGGTTCATCCATTTTTATAAACTATACAGGACAACACAAAGATCTATAAAATAAAATAGAAAAGAAATCGTACTTTAAGAAGCCGACATAATATCAATTAGAACTGTGAAATTTGGAATAAAGGCGGCCTGTAAGTATTTCATACAGATATCTTATTTTGAGATAAATAATTAAAAAAAAAAAACAAAATCTGACGTGAAACACTCACACAACTTTCTCTTACTCCATTTTTCAAAATTGTAATTAACAAATTTTATTTTTAGTATAACAAATTCAATTGACATTTGTCGATGTTTTTTATGGAGAAAAAAGAAATAAAAACTGAAAAAAGTATTCAGTAAATACGTACTTCCGGTTTACTAAGTTTCTTGAAACTCAAAATTTTGACAATTTATTTATTGCTCATTAATTTTGTTTAGATGGTAGAATTGTAAAATATAATGATGGATAAGGATAGTGACATTCGGTCTATATATTTTAGGAAAAATATATAGAAGTTAAAGTTGTTATGTATTGAAGATTTTTTGACATTTCTTATTTTTATGCCATGATAAAGAGAATATATTTGTCGAAACGTTGGCAAAAATTTAAGATTTTTTTTTTAATTTAAAAAAAAAAAGACCGAATCTCACTACCCTTATCCATCATTTAAGAACGGTCGAGAAGAATCTTCCATAATTGTAAATATAATCAACTAAGATAACACTTTACAGGAAACATAACCCACCCTTTCCCAAAAGGGCCCTTAAATTCATTTTCCCGGAGAAATTATTCAAATAAAAATTGAATCTGAATAATCTAAAAAATTGAATTCAAATTAAAATCTTTGCATATGTAGTTGATATATTAGGTTTAAAGAAAATCATTGAGCCATTTTAGAGGAAATTGCAAAAAGTACCAAACCATCCAGTAAAGTGGTACTTCCGGTTGAAGAATTTTGTCAGGTAATGTAGTCGGATATCAGCGGAATATCAAGTTTGAACTTTCTAAGATTTGTTGTTTTTAAGCTATGTTCACTAATTCTCTCTCTCTCACTCACACACACACACACACGCACAATTTTCTAAAAACAATAGTTTTTGGAACTTTTTAATGAAGTTGTTTTCCCTATTTCTTTTCACATAAATTCATTCGTTTATGTACATGAATTTACTTTATTAGTAAAAGAAATAGCCCAAGTAAAAGATAGCCAATCGTTTTTACGTTATCTCCCACAATTTTTTTTTTATAATCAAATGATTAAAAAATATTTAATTGCCAATTAAAATTGCTTTTTCAAATGGTTAGATAAAAACTTTCTGGATATTTTTTTGACCTCATTTATGTGCATAAAAAAAGTTAAATTAGTTAAAATTTTACCTTATTTAATTACATAATATTTTGTACACAAAGATATGATTGCGTGTGTGTTTGTGTGTGTGTATAATATGGAGTGCTTTTTTTTTTATGTATAAATAGATGTTCCACATAAAACAAATTGTTCAAATACTAAAGACACTATACACCATGAAGACTGCTATTTATGTAAGTAGTTCTATTTGGTTCCTAATTTAACAACAGTTCATAATTTGTTTTGGTTCACATAGTTTTGGTTTTTAATTTTTTAATTACTGAAAGAGAAATGTAAAAGAGGATTATACTTTCGCGTCAAGTATTATGTTTAATAACAACAGTTAAATCTATTTAAAATAAAAGGACAAAACTGTTATGATATTTAAGATAATGTTGTCCATTAAAAAGAAAAAGGTCACGTTCAGAAATATTGATTAAAATTAAGCAAAATTATATTTTGTTTTCTGATATTTAATGTATTGTTAAATTGAATTCAAAATGCCAAGTAACAATTGTTAAATTTAAGAACTTTTACTTTAATGTTATTAATAATACAATTTTAACAATTTCTTCAGATTGAGGAATTTTGACAGATTGCCTACTGTCGAATTCCATGGTGATATCCAAAGAATGATCAATTGATCAAGTTTAAACTTTCTGCGATTTGTTGTTTTTGAGCTATGCTGTTTACATACATCACACATACACACACACACACACACACACACACACACAGACCAGTTGCTAAAAACCACTAGTTTGGACTCAGAGGACCTCAAAACTTATATTTCCATTGAAATTCGATATCGAAAATTTGGCACCTCACAATACATTCTCTTACTAACTGTAAGTGAAAGTAAAAAATGGAATGACACTTCATTCTTTCCATTTATTTTCGGAAAAATCACCAGTTGTTTACTTCTCCTCTCTCTTCACCTTCTATTCACTGATAGTACATTTTTTTTTTTCAATTATTCATTGACTTAAGTTGTTAGGGAGTAGCTATAGAACTAAATCAATTGCGCCCTCAAAAGTGAGTGACTGATTTAATGCCTTAATTGCATTTATTTTTTTGTAGAATTAAATCTTCTGAAAAGTTTATAATCTGATGGTGAACTGAAGTTTCCCTTTATTAGTCTGTGTTAAGGCCAAGAATGTTAAGCTACACCAAGAAAAATGAAATGAATAAATTAAATTAATTACAGAAAAATAAAGCAGAATCATAAATTTAATGTTAAGCTACGATTTAATTTGATATTGATTTACAGTAAATTTATTGTTTTGCAGATTCTAATTGCCGTCCTATTTCTTGTGGAAGCATTCATGTCGACAACTGCAACTGAAACCACAAATTGTAATAAATAATATATAATCAATAATTACTGTTCAAAATGCGGCTGTACATGTCCCCACGGATGGGGCCTACGAAAGTTTAGTTTATTGGAATAGATGAATACGAAACTGTACAGATTACTTGGGCCATCACAGCTCGCGAACTGTTGAAAATCCCTTTGTTATGTATGAATTGCCATAGTTATTTTAGCTTAGGCACATCTTAAATGTGCAGCCGCATATATTTCTGCTAAGTAAATTATAAATATGTAATATATGTTCATTTGCTGCGAATTATTGATAACTATATATTAAATAAGATATGAAATTTAATCTCTTCTTAAGGATAAATTTTGTTAAAAAGTATTAATGTTTCGGATTGGTAATTGCAGCCATAGTTTGGAGAAACCATCTGAGTCCTTTTCTGTAATAACTTGCTTCAATTTTGGCAGCATTCAGAAGTTCAATGATCCATACATTAGATATTGTTAGTTGATACTGTCATCCTGGCCATTGTCAAACAACTGAAACCAATCGATAGTCAGAAAATAACAGAAAGATGTGATTTTTTATTTTGTTGACAAATTTTGAAATTTTGAACTTACTAATTCCAGGGCCGCTAACTTCATCAGAAAGTTAGAGGATCCTGAGATTCCAGTTTCGTTCGTAGGGTATCAATCAAATTCATTTCTACAGTATTCTGAGCAATTCAGAGTTCAAGCTTCTAGCTCAGAGCGCTTTCATTCATTAATGTATTTTTATACCTTGATCTTACTCCAGCGTATGTCAGATTTCCGAATGGAGTCATGTTTTGAGTTCCCTGTAATCGTAAATAGTGTTAAAGAAATTGTACTAGTTTTGCTACTTTAAACGTACAACTCGGAAACAAGAAGTAATCGCATATATTGCTAATCCGATGTTCCCTCTGGATAAGAAGACTGTGCAAAAAGGTTTTTGACAGAGATCAATAAATCGAAATCTTTCTGTTAAAATTTTCTAGTTTATCTTAACTTTCTCGCAAACGGCTACAACGATTTTCTTTAAATTTGGTACATAAGTGATTATTAAACGGGGAAAGAGGGCAATGGGAGAGCGAACGAGTTGGCTAAAGTGGAATCACACTATTGTTTTGTGGTGCCGATGAGCCATCACTAAGCAATTTTGCAACAGGGAAGTCAAACAATGAGGGATTGGGAACTGATAGGAACTGGGCAAGGAACGGTGTCTCCAGGCTAAGAGATTTATAGAAGGTATATAAGGCAAGAGGACTTGAAGAGTAGGATAGAATTGAGTCCTTCGGTAGGATAGAATTGAGAGTCGTGGTAGATGTATTGGCTAGACAATTCTTTGATAGCCAGTCTATACAAATTAGGCAAGACGTCCAGTCCTTTGTGTCAGAATGGAATCCCTTCTCAGACAGGGATTCAGGAACACGTTATAACACTATCTAAATCAGTGTTATATCACTATCTAACCTCGTTTTATCCAGAAGAGATTCCTCTCTTGCTTTCCAATCTTTCAATATATTCCTCGTAAATGATACGGAGGAATTGATCTCTTGTCTGGCATCCAGCAACTATTCTCAGCTTCCAAGTGGTTGATACGAATAAAATATCTGGAAAAAAATCGCAGGAACCTGAAACTTGATAATTCTATTTATATAATACCACCATCGGATCAAATTCGGAGGTGCTGGTCAAAATTAGGTCAATAGGAAGTGCAATATTATAAAATCGATTTCTTGTATATTTTTTTTCAAAACATTTTTCGAAAATTTACATTAATATGGGTTCTAGGAGATTTGTAAGTTTTTAACCTTACTCTTGTTTTAATACAATTGAAAGGAACACTGTGTTGCACTTTGTAGTCGAATTTTGGTTTTCCACTTATGTTTTAAAAACCACAGATAAAAGGAACCATAGCTCCTAAAAATTAGTTTTTAGTTCATTTTTTTTTTTGTTATCTGGCAATGCTGCATCAATTTAATGATTAAACAACATCAATTCGATGATGATTTAACGTCCAAGTATATGTAAATTTATTTTGTAATAGACAATTTATTGTTGATTGCGTTTTTTCAATTTACAGTGAAGAGGAGATCACCAAGATCCGCGAAAGCACTTATTGGTGGTCCAATTGGGGGCATAGTACATGCAGCGGGTAAACCGTTCGCGAGGATGGCCCAAATACCTAGCCATATGATACGTACCGTTACGGCTGCAGGTAAATAAAAAACGCATTAAATAAGAAATTAAATGTTCAGAATTTATTAAAAATTCCCATTGTTTCAAAAATTGTTACAGTAAAATGAAATGTAAAAATGAATGAACAAAATAATTATTAAGTACCTGCTATAATATGTAAAGCTGTTTTCTCTTCTTGATTATTAAAATATTGGCAATGCCTGCTCACCGCCTCCCATTGTTATAATATGATTCTCTGTTTTCTACTGTTTCTGCACAAATTCTAACTGTAATTTCAATATAATCTCCTATTTCAAACAAATCATGATTTCAATTGGTTCTTGTGATGATTTTTATAAGCAGGACAGTAACGTGTTAAGAAAAGAATGCAGTTATTTTATGTACGCATTATAGAAACTATTGTAAGCATGGATATTCAGTATGTACTTTATTCTAAATATAAATAATATGCTGCAGCGTTCAGTTTGTTCTCTCCACCATAGCACCATAGTACTATCTTGATTTAACTGTTAGTATTAAAAAAATTAGGCTGTTAACGCACATTCGTTTAAATAATTATAATGCAAGTCGTTTGTATGTCAATGGTTCAACTTATTGTTTTGATTCAGTAATTTCTGTATAATTTGTAACTGCCTGGCCTCAGTTAGTCTGTTACATTTTTTAATTGAATGTTCACCTCTTCAAGCCACTTAGAGTTCATTATTTTGGTTCTATTGTTTCAAGTACATACTGAACATGATCAAAATTTTTCTTTATCTGATAAATTTTTAACATGTTCACCATAACTACGACTGACAGCATTCATTTCATTTGTAAATTCATCACAGAAACCTTAAGAACCATAGTATTTAGACTTTCAGAGTGGTAATCAATCCTTTGCTTTTTTGTTATATTATTTTTCATATCATGTATATTGTTTATTTTAAAGCTTAGAGTTCATTTTTATTTTTTCTAATCACTTATTCAGAAATTAATTGAATGCTACTAATTTATATATTTATATTTATGTATTTTATGTATTTATATTTGTAAGTCAACTCCCTACTAAAAGAATTTATCCTTTAAGTTTATAATTCATAAATAAATAAAAATATGGAGTTCAAAGAGAATCGTTGAAACTGTTTTTAAACAAATTGCGAAAAACTAAAAAACATTCTGGGAAGCAGTACTATACCAGCGGATGGATCTTGGCCGCACTTTCAATCATTGAGAATTGAGAATAATTAAATAGAGATAGATTCAAATTAGATATGAACATAAAATATGATTATATTGTATTATAAAATGGTAAATAAAAGCTTTGAAATGAAAATGTGTCGTAGTCAAAGTTTTGTGTGATAGCCTGCTCACCATGCTTACGCTCGCGCGCGTATGTACGCCTTCCCTTGAGTTAATCCCCTTGATTCTTGCCCGCCAGTTTGTATACAAGTTTGGTCTATTCAGGTGTATTTATCTGGTTTTATGGTTAGTCCCAATCCCATTTCTAATAAATTCATGGCGTCAATTGCACCAACTGTATCTGCCGTGTTCTAATACGCTTTTGACTTTTTATTATAATTGCTCTGCTTTTGGTAAAAGTAACTTCGCTTCTTGGTATTTTGTACTTTGTTAATTTAACTCCTTCCTTACTTTATGCTGCAACGCTTCATTAGCGGCTATTTATCTTCATTCTTTCCTGTGACTCCTTATTACCGCTAAATCCTGTACACATGCACACACACACACACACACACACCACTAATACGTATCATTCACATACTTATTTTTCAGCCACCTTGCTTCACAGCCGCTTAATTTTCACCGCTTATTCAAAACCGCTTCAAGGTGAGTTTTGTTTCGCTTTATTTTTTTATTATTTTATTTGTTTAAACCTGCTCAGAGTAGTGTACGCATACACAGATAATATTATTGAAACAGTAAAATAAGATCATTGAAATAAAGTATCATACTCATTTCATATAAATGTTTCAGTGGGACTTTTTTTCATCCAAAAAATGTAATCCGTTTTTTTCATGAAGAAAAAATAATTAAATTTCAAATTACTTGATTTTTCAAAGGATAACAGAAATATTTCTTTGATACATGGCCGACAAAAGGAAAGCATTTTTTTTATGGCAAATGAACATATGTAGATTCTACATATATAGTCTTCTAATGAACACTAGAACAGATTCTAAATTTTTGCTTCTATCGTTTGTCTTCATATCACATCATAGTTCTAATCTAGCATTGGAATCGATATAAAGTGTCAATATATAATTTATTTTTTACTACATATTTAGAAAATAGTTTTTTTTTTTGCCTAGTTGCATCGTCAATACTTGTAGTTGTAATGTCAAATTAACCATTATTCTGAGTTAAGAGTGAAAATTATAAGATTTGAAGTTGTCCATCATTAAGGATTCCTTTATCTGTTTTTCTTCGTTTTCAAATATACCACAATTATTAAAAAAAATTGTTTAAGTGGGCTTAATGTATATAGTTGATATATTGATATCATATTTACATTAAATATCTATATTACTTCATTGTACTTTTAGGAAGAGAAGATCGGTCTAATTTGTGAAACTTAATTTTCATCCGAAGCATATCTTTTTGGGGATTCCCGAAAAAGAAAAAAGAAATGCTATTACCAAATTGTTATGTATTGTGAGGTTATGAGCCAAATATCTCGTAAACGAAATATCCCAAAAAGCTCAAACTGATAATCCGTTCTTATCTGTCACCAAGCTTTTGGTAAAAATCTAACAACCGTAAGTTCGACTTGATTACTGAATATTTTATTATACTATCTCCAGTCATAATACCCATCACTTTTACTTAAAACCTTTTCCTGGGAAAATTGATTTTCTTAGGAGGTTTTGGGAGAGCAGCGATATTTAGCTTTCCTCTAAAGTAGAGAAACTTGGGGTAGAAGCGGGTAGCAGCTAAGGGGAAGAACTGATATCAGCGTTGGTGTTGAAACAACTCCTCAATTTAATAACAGTGAAAGACAAGTAATACATCTACAACATAAATAAATAAGTTATAAAGACAAATTTTAATTAGTTTAGATGTTGTTTAACATAATTAAAAGGGAAGAGTAGAGCGCTGGACTAGCCACGCGGGGATACCGGGTTCGAGTTCAGATTTTCAATAGATTTAGATTTCCTCTTTCTAGAAGCCTCTACCTCACTATCTGGAGCTACGCAGTGTTGTCTGTAATGAGAGAACACTGTTCAAAGGCTAGCAGTGCCTCGAAAAGGCTCCGGGCGCAAATGACCAGTGATTTCGACGGGCCTAAAAAAAAACAAAAAAAAACATAAGCAATTTACCCCAGGGATTGTAACATCAATTCTGGGGTAAAAGCGGGTACTGTAATATTCTCAGTCTGAGCCCTGGAACACACTAGTATTCATAAATCATCTGTACCACCTTCATGAGCTCACTTCTCAGACACTTAACGTCACCACCTGATTTTTTGTCGTCGAATCTTCTTTTGTCATCCTTTACAAAGAAGACATTATGTTTGGTTCTCGCCTTCACAAGAGCTGACTGCTTGACAATCTTCTTTGATATTTTCACTCCTGAGTCTTTCATTCAGTGGGCTTATACCCGTATTTTCAATTCTGGAAAGACCATTTTGCATTTTTGTGAATCGTGTATATCCAAGCTGAAAAAACCTCTATCATGGTTACACGTATATTACTGTGTTGCATCTTTTTCCGGATAGTTAATAAAAACCAGGTCTTGATTTACTGGCCGTAGAAAGTACTTGGGGGCACCATGAAACGGACAACTTATTGGTTGCAACTTATGGGTACAATATGGTCGGAAGCCACAATCAAATTTTTTAAGCCAGGTCAATAATCTCCCATAATTCTTCATATGAGGTTGCTTGGCCACGTAAAACTAAGTCAACAATTTTTAACTACCGTATACAACAAATTAACAGAGTCATGATGCAGAATCGGCGTAAAAATACAAAGTGGGCAATCATTTACATTTACTGATAAACACATATCTACTAAGCCTATTAAAGTGCTATTTATTGCAAGTTGAGGTTGAAAATTTAATCAGAACTATAAACAAAGATATAAAAAACTACAAAATAAGGTACAAAACACCTCAAAAAACAAACTTAAGAATCACATAAACAACGAGTCTCAAACCATCAATATTGATGGCCGTATAAGACTTGATGGCTACTTTCAAGATCTAAGTGCAAATAAACAGAGTTACTAATTTCCGGAAAGAAATGTAAACATAACCGGCTTCACCTCAAGTTTCCCTACAACATATTAAAATCTATCACCTATAATATTAAGCATTCAATGTAATCTAAGTTTGAAGAAAACCGGTTAACCGTAAGAACGACTTTTCAGAATAAGTTCCTGAGCTTTCTTTTGTTGAACTTTTTTGAAAATATTATTAATGATTTTCTTTTAACTTGGAAAGCTAACTGAACAATTTTATTTGAAACATAGGATTTAGATAGGGCTAAAACCTTTTGGGGAACTAAGATTTCAAAACTTTAAATTGACCAACCGATATGTCTGGGCTAAATGGTAGCGCTGCCATGTGATGTTCTATGTAACTACATCCTCACTCTAAAACCTGATCCTAAAACTATTATTTGCAATATGCAGCTCTCCACTACCCTTTCAGTTAAGGGTTTATTCGAAGAAGTGGTAGAAATCTTATTCCACAAAGGAGGTCCATTGTGGATCCTCTGCAGAAGATTATATCTTCTAGCTCGTCTTTTTAAGCAAGCCTTGGGAATTCTCTCTGGTTTCAAAAAGCTCGTAGCTTACGGACTGCTTGCTTTCAAATGTAGAAACTTTATCCTCATTATGGCGGCTCTTCATAGTGATATGTATAGGGATTTCTCCCACAACCTTACATTGGGTCCTCTTTAAGTACTAGCTGGTGGTTGTGTCTGCTCAGCCTACAAGGTCCTTCAGAAAACCTACAATTGTCCCTTAACCTTCCGACTATGGTTAAATGGGTTTTTAGTAGACTTAGGTGCACAGTTCTCAATCAAAATATTCGCCTGCCTTTGTCCTGATGTTCCTTTCCATCATTGCAGACGCTGGTCTGCAAACTCCAACTTTGATGGATTTTATAACCAAGCATGTAAAAATGCTAATAAACTCCCTCTAAGTAGGGAGTACTACTTCTGAGGAGAAAAAATATATAAATGTGGCTGGAAGACCAAGTTTAAATATATCGATCGACGTTTTCAATCGATAAAGTTGTTTTCGATAAATTGGGAAAACATTAAAAACAAAATCAGTAAAATGGTAAACTTCCGGTTGCTTCCGGTTCCGATTTCTTCAAACTTGCTTCTTTTTTGTTTTTTTATTGTACAGAATTTAATTAACCTAAATTGCATCATAGAGTACTATACACTGAGCAAGAAATGGCTGACTATAACCTTAGGTCCCAGTGGCGTCAAAATTACCCTAAAATGAATTTTCTAAGGAAAATATTTCAAATAAAAGTTGTAGTTTCTTTTATACATTTAGTGATGTATTCAGTTTAAAGAAAATTGCTGGAGCTATTTTTCAAGATAATTGAAACTATAAAACTGAAAAATCTTTTCAGAAAAATGGTACTTCTGGAAAATTGATTTAGCTCAGACTTTATTATCGGTTCCTCCAGTGTTCCTATTACCCGGAAATTGTTATGTTCCATATGTATGTTCGTAATAAATTTTTTTAAAAACGTGATATAAACATGAAAATAGATTAGATTTATTTGTTGGTCAATTATATCCTAATATAAGTGTTGATTGTTTCATCAGATTACACCATTAATGTTCTAAAAGAGAGCACTCAAAAAGTAAATGGTCTGGTGTTTGATCAATAGCATTGTTACCACAGGCTATTTTCTTCACATCTGACACTTCACGTCATCTAAACATTCAATAAATTTGCTTGTTATATTTATGTATAGTTGCAAATAAATTATTGAAAGAAAGAAAAAAAAAATGTTTTCTCTGGCCGAATTTCGTCATCTTTATAAACATCTGCTTCCATCGGACCGAAAACCAACAAACATATACAATATAAATCATTACCATTAGATAATTACAAACCACGTATATAAATATATTAGAAACATTGTTAATATTCTAAATTTGAAAAAATCAGTTAAACGGAAGTGCTTTACAAAATAAGTTTGCGAATTTTTTTTTGCAATTTTCTCGAAAACGGCTACAATGATTTTCTTTGAACTCGGAATGTTAACTGCACAAAACTATAAAACCTATCACTGCTAATTGACTTCTTTTTTTCCAAAAAAAGGCTGTTTTTAGATTGTTTTGCGTAATTTGTGACAAAATTACGCAGATGCCCGCGTAATTTGCGGGCATCAATATTATTGGCCCGCTATTCTACTAGATAAATGTGTTATCTCTTGTCTCCTACCTCTGTATGAGTAGATATATATATAGAGAGAAAATATTAATTATTTAATTAACTAATTATAACTTATCTCCATTTTCACTTTCTTTCACCTAGTTTTGGTTGTAATTCATATAAATTAACGTTCGTGCCAAATTTTTGAAGGTACTACAGGCGCATCTGATAAATGTAATTCAGTCAAAATCCAAGCTATGGAACATTTTTTTTTCTAATTTTTTCAGTTTTTCTGAATGAATTTCTCGAAAATAAATTCATTGATTTTTCTTTAAATTTAATGCCCTGTCTATACTCGAAAAATTCTATCACTTTTATTTGAAATTTTTTTCCACGAAAATTTATTTAAGATTTGATATTTGAGATTATTGATATTGAGTTTCTGGGTAAACAATAATGTTAAGCTGTCCTTTAAAGCGAAAATTTTGATATAGCTTATGACAATACAACTATAAAATATATAATATTAAGACATGTAACGCAGCCAGTGGTGCCATCTAGGTGAGGAAGTAGGAACTTCAAGTTCTCTTAGTGGCCACTGGGAAGAGCAGGCGACGCGCTCTAGTTATTTCTGCAAGGATTGAGAAGATTCTCCACCGGTATAAATAGTGGCAGAGAGTTTTGCAGAGAGTTTGCATTTACAAACTATGTGTACGTATGTGGAAAGTGTATAAAAATTGAACAAAGTGAACTTCTGTGGTTTAAACTGCGTATTAATTATTATTAAGTGTTGTATTTTGTAATTTATTGTGTATAACAATAAATTGGTTTTTTCTTTATTGAAGTTTAGAGTATTTTATCTATACGAACCCACTTATAACTAGTTGCAGTAGCTAGTTTAGAGGGAAAAAAATACATTTCTAAAATTCCAAATTGGCTAGAAGTCGTTCAATCAGAAGAGCGACTTCAAAGAATTGTTTTCCAAAAAAAGTGATAGGTATTTACTGTGCGTATAGAATACGAAGTTGAATGGAAATCGTTGGACCTGTTTTCGAGAATATTACGGAAATTAAAAAAAGAAAAAATTAAGTAAAGTTGCGCTTTCAGTTAATGGATTTTGCCCTTAATGTTCTTATCTGATGCAGTGGTATTACCTAAACGGAATACCAAGTTTGAGATTCCTACGACTTTTTGTTTTTAAGATATTTTGTTAGAACACACACACACACGCACACACATTGAGAACAATTAATGGGAAATACTACGCACACCTTTTGTCCAGCTAGATGAAAAAATTAGAGAGAGATAAGAAATAATTAATAAGAAATATAAGATAGATAAGAGAGAGAGAGATAAGAATATTAATAAGAAATTAATACTAGAAAACGTTTTGGGTCAATTGAAGAGGTGATAGCAGCGGTAAATGGGTATTTTGAAGACCTTTCAGAATCGCCCTTCAGGGACGGAATTCAATTATTGGAGAAACGTTGGACAAAGTTGATGAAACTAAAGGGAGATTACGTTAAGAAATAAATGCATTTTCACTCCCTGGCCGAATAATTTTCCAATCTTATTTATTTTATAATTTCCAATTTGTGCAAAATATTGATGGTTGAAAAAATAAGTCATTTGAAAACGAAATTGTATTTCACAAAGGTATATCCATGGTACATAATGAGTTAAAAAAAATTAGAAAAGAAAAAAAAGGAAAAATTTAAAAAAAGAGAATGGTTTTAAAGAAAACGTAGTCAATAATGGGTGTTTCCTGTTGTGGCACGAATTACGTCTCTTAAACGCCTTTGCATTGATTGGAAGAAATTTTTGAATGAAATTCTGAGAAATGCTGTCCCACTCTTCAATAACAGTCCTTTCCAATTCATCAAGGGTGCTTCGACATGGATTCCGACGTCGTATTCTTCGCTTAAGTTGGTCCCAGACATGTTCAAAGGATTCAAGTCTGGACTCCCATGGTGGCCATACCATAAGCTCAATCCCAACCTCAATCAGATAGTCAGCAACAATTCGTGCTCTTTGGGGTCTGGCATTACCATCCCTTAACAAGAATCCCTCGCCGATGTAAGGAACAAATGGCACTTATGTTCTTCGATTATGTCTTCTAAGTACCTCTGAGACGTTAAAGATCTTCCTTGCACAACAACCAATTCAGAACGACCATCGAAGGAAATGCCATCCCAGAACATCCGTGAGCCTTCACGAAATGCCACCTGAGGGACCATACAGCATGGCGCGTACCTCTCTCCTGGGGTCTCCATGTGGAATTACGGCCATCTGAAGAATTTAGACCTATTCTCCCTCATCTGTAATGAGAACTCTCTTTCAGTTGTCTAAAGTCCAATTCACGTGTTCACATGCAAACTGAAGCTTGGTCATTTTCTGAACTCTGGTAAGTTTAGGGCCACGAGCAGGATGTCGGGCTCTAAGGTTACTTTCATTAAGTCTTTTATAACAGTCTTGCTGGAGATGGAAACATTTCGGACTTGCCTTATGAGACTGTCTCATTTCCAGTGATGCTCCGGTTTCGCAAAGCCAGATGCCGGATGAACCTATCGTCTCCCTCTGCTGTATTATTCATGGTTTATGTTTACACTGATATCACCCAAATATCAATAGTTCACCCAAACAAAAGAGGAAGATAATTTGTTTAATTTTAACTAAACAAAAATTGAGTGGTACGCTAATTTTGCCCATCAGTATATATACAATTGACTGAAAATATATCTTCATACTCAGGGGACCTCAAAACATGTATTTTTATTAATATATAATGTTGAAAATTTGACATGATTACGTCTAGTACATCACTAAGACAAACAGAAAGAAATAACTGCTCATCGGCTAACGAGAGCAAAGTACTAGAACGTTGAATTTTAGTTCAGGGGCTTGAGAGAGTATCAATTAAAGGAGCGCATTTAGGAGGGAATAGACGATTTAACCATGATATTTCGGCATCAACAACAAGAAATATATCGATTCAAGGACTTTCGTAATGAAGAAAGAACAGACCACCTACTTATGCTACAATAACTCAAAACGTTACACCGGCAAGTGATGTTGAATTTGTAAATGGACAATTTGAAGCTATTATTATACCAGTCGATCACATACAAACCATTCAATAAAATCCATTAAAAAAACAACATTTTTTTCATACTCATGGATCACCAAACCATTTACTTCAATACTACGTATATTACTTTTAATACTTTTAATAAATTTAGAAAATTTGACACGATCACAATACTTCCTTTTACAAGCGGTAAGAGAAAGTAATAAACTAACAGTACAGCGCTCCACAAGGCAAAACTGTTAACTGACTTTCTGGTTGACAGCTATTAACTATTTAAAATAAAAGAAAAAAAGATGCTACCAAAAGGCACGGCCATTAGACAAATGTAAAATAATGCGAGCATTTTTCTTTCTTTTTTCAGAGCTTATATATAAATTTATAATTAGCGGAAGAAGAAGGAAGTTCATTGCAGATATAAAGACATGTAATTAAGGGTTATAGAATAAGATAAGTACGCAATAATTTATTATTATTATCGCATCTCTTTACAGTATCGAATTGCATAGATCGCCAATTAACACAATTTTTTTTTTTTAGTGTATACGTTACCGGCAAAGTATGAAATTCAGGCATTCTAAAGAATGCCTACATTTAATACCATGCGTGGTTTATTATACTCAGATACCAAATTCTATTTCTTACGATAAATTTTGCGTATTAGAGAAATATTCCTATTATCATTTGCTTACTTGGGAAAATTCTATGGTTGTGTTTCAGTATAATAAATCATAGTATTCCAAATGGTGTTTCAATAGTTCTGGTACTTGAAGTAAAATAATTTAACTTTTAAATGATTACTATATTTTTTTATTTAAGGCGCGTCAACATCTATGGTCATTGGCGCCCGGAGCGTTCTCAGTGCACAGTCGGCTTCCGGACAGTGTTCTCTCGTAACAGACAACACAGTCCATCACCGGACAATGAGCTGTAGAGGCTCCTAGGAAGAAAAAATCTAAGGGTAGCACAGCTGGACTAGAACCGATTACTGTTAAAATATATTTTGAAATCGGGTTGTAATAAAATAAATGGGGGCTCGTCCGGGATGAAATTCATACTTTGCCTGAACATATATATATACACCCAGAAATGTCTGTCCATTATTTGTGTCGATCGGATTAAAGAACATATCAAGTCGATCTATACATATCAAGTAATCCAGAATATATGTAAGTAAAAAAAACATTAATTTATATTTTTATCATTCACAATAGACGGTGATGAAGCTTGTTTAAATAAGTTTTATTATGAATAATGGGTAGCAATATCTAATATTAGTCTTTCCTAATTACAAAAACAAAAATAGTCATTGTGTACCGTGCAAGGGTGTCGTTTATCTAAAAGAAATGCTAAGTATTTGTTTATGTAATCTTCTATGCTTAAAATATGGTTTTATGAAGGTATAATGCAGAAATTAATAGTAAAACTGTGTAGATTACCTAATAGCAAACATGTATCCTTTATGCCATACACATTCGATATCCAAGTTGTAAATTTTACACTTAAAACAAGCCGTTTTAAGAACAGACTAACTTTACATTTTCCCTTGGCATAGCTCTTGGCATCTTGAATGAAAATCTGATGTTAAATGTCACACGACTTTCTCTTTCAATCAATTTAATCAAGAAAACTTCTTTAAAATGCTATTTTAAGCTGGATATGGGGGGCATTTTAGTTGTATAAGTGAGCGGCCTAATGTGGAGTACTATATGTTAAAACCAAGAATGCATGTACAAATTTAAATTTGAACTAACTGATAGACTCCCAATACTCTTCTGTGGTGCGTGTTGATAGAGCTTGATCGTAGGGGGTGTTTTGTTCTTGGCTATGCGGACGATGGTCAGAGGCAGACACGTGACTGTTGTTAGGGATCTTTTACAGGAGCCCTGCGAGTGGTGGAGGGATGGAGCAGAGGAGTAGACCCGGTGGTCAACCCTGCTAAGACTACCCTGGTTTCATTTACCACAAGAAGGAATGTTGAATGCTTCAATACACCGAACTTCTTCGAAAGGACTATGGAAGTGTCTGATCAGGTGAAATATCTGGGGATCAGTCTGGAATCCAGACTTTCCTGGAAAGCGCATCTAGAACATGTTACACTGAAAGCAAAGAAGTCTCTCTGTGGAGTCATTAGAGCCTGCGGAAAAACATGGGGACTCACCCCCAAAATGGCCCACTGGCTCTATACGTGGACCATCATACCTGTCCTCACATATGGGGCAGTGGTGTGGAAGCCAAAAACGGGACAGCAGGTCCCATTAGGAAGAACCTAATGGGGTACAAAGGCTGGCGTGCCTGTTGACATTGGAAGTACTGCTGGGGCTACCTCTGCCGCCAGTGCGTATGTACTAATGATCAATGGCCAGTCGAAATAGAAGACCAAGCACTTGGATATATTACAGAAGGTTCATCCTTGCCCTAATTTCAATATGACTGGGGAAGATTGCTGTCCAACATTCCACTTTGATATCCCTTTCCAGGTGATCTTTCATCAAAATCGGAATGGGCTAAAAGTTGGGAAAAACGAGGGCGAACTGAGGGATCCTGTTTCAGGGATTGATCCTAAATAGCCTGCGGGACTGGAGCCGGAATATATGGAGTTAAACCGGAGGTACTCATTAAAAGGCCTCTTGGTAGATACTCCGCGGTATTTCAGGTTGAAATTTATGCTATAAAGGTCTGCGCTGAGGAGAACTTACGTAAGGGCCCTAGGAATAGGGAGATATGCATCTCTTCGGACAGCCAGGCGGCACTGAATGCTCTTGGGGCACTCCCTAGTCAGGAAGTGTAGAAACTCCCTGGAGGCATTTTCCCGGCACAGTAAAGTGCGGCTGGTATGGGTGCCGGGATACAAGGGGTAAGGCAATGAACTAGCCGACCAACTGGCCAGGAATGGAGCGAACACCCCTTTCTGTGGGCCGGAACCTGTTCTGGGGACAGCCAAAAGTATGGCGAGGGCGTCTCAGAGAGAATGCACTTGGAGAGAACTAATCGTCACTGGAGGCTAAATACTGGGGCAAAACACAGCAAAAGGGTTATGCCAGAGCTGCAAAAGAAGAACCAGAGAGACCCTGACCTAAGCAGGTATCAGATTTGTCTGATAACAGGTCTGTTTACAGGGCACGGTAGGTTCAACAAATATCTGCACAAGGTGGGATTATATGATTCGGAGCCATTGTGTAGACTCTGTAAGGAGGAGGAGGAGACGACCTCTCACCTGTTGTTTGATGCGCCGCAATGGGCAGAGTGAGGTACGAGATCTTCGGCACGTTGAGACCGGAGGAAATCTACTTCAAGAAGGACTGATGGGGAAGGTCCTGGACCTCATGATGAGGGGAGGATTCCTCTACTAGACATTAAGGGGTTGGCACAATAAGCCTCAATGGGCAGGCTGTAATGCCTAGGTTAGAGTCCCCCTCCCACCACGGTGTCATTCTATTCTATTCTACAGCTTCTCAATTAACGTCTCCTTTGATTCCTTTATTGTCGAATACGTTGAATACCTGTACCAAACAAGTATCACCATCGTCATCACTGTTTTCTTTAACATTTGCAATGCCGGCACCAGAAGCTATATTCGGTTGTTGTGTTTGATTGGTTGATCTTGATCACTTTGATTCGGGTGATTCACATTTGAATAGGCCAATGGAATTATTAATAGTATTGTTATTAAAAGTAGGTCTTGTTAACATAAAAATTACAACATTTAGGTAAATTACTTTTCTAAAATAGATAATAGTTTCACTATTTATTTATTCTTAGATAAAATTTCGGTTTCTAAAATGATTTACTATGTGATAATTATTTAATAAAATATTTACCAACTCAAAGATAATTTTGGAATACATTGTGATGTCAATATTTTTACACTAGCTGAAGGTAAATTGTTTAGTAATTTAAACAATTTCAATTACTAAAAAAAAAATAATATTTAAAAGGCAATTATTAATAAACTATTGTTTTGTATTAATGAGGCAATTAAAATTCTATATTTTAACTTTTTTTAAGTACTTATATTGTTAATTATAAAAATGTATAATAAACTATTATTTTAATAAACTTGTTTTATTTAATAAACTAAAAATATACTGAGCAAGAATGTTCTCAATTGCACAATATTAAAATTTTGCTTATTGCTCTATTTATTTATATATTTATTTATTTTTGCAAAAAAAAACTGGCATCCAATATTTGCAGCTTTCCAACTACTTATTTAAACTTCTCTTTATTAATTGAGAAATTTCTAAGTAATTGACCGAATTTTTAAGTTTGTTGCAAAGCAAAATCCAAAGAAATATTCCACATCTAAAGGAAATGAACAATCATTCTCGATCTGTTCAGTTGTAAGATCCGTATGCAAAAATTCCACTGACCAGAATTTCCACAAATTTACCACTATTTCCTAGCTGTTAGTTTGTTTCTTTACTCCCATCGACTTACTTCAACATATGCACAACACATCATTTGAACCCACTTAATGTTAATAATCAATCGATTTGTTAATTATCGATTTAATTTTTATTTAAATACGATATATAGAACGTAATTTCACTAATTGCTAAAAAGTGTTTGTTCTTGTTCCCTTCCTTTAAGTTTTTCTAACTAATTTGTTTCGTACGTTTGTTTAACTAAAGAAGTATTTTTGTTCCAATTGTGGTACTATCCTTTTTTACTTTAGTTTCCCAACACATAACTCAAATGTTATTGATTCTTATTTCAAAGAAAAAGGTGTAAATTGGTCTAACCGTTGTGGGATATGTACCGATATGGCAAGTCATATCAGCTATTTACACCGGTGTTCGTGTTCGTATCATGAAGATAGCATCCAATGTAATTTGAAGCAGTTTTCCAGTGGTGCATCTACTGGAAAACTCTAAAATCTAAGCTTCTTCCTGAAGAAATAAATTTCCTTCGATATGAAGCTGTGAAGGTGGTTAAATTTATAGAGTCACGTTCCATAAACTCGAGAATTAATATGCGTATGACCTGCTAATCTATGCTATAAGCAGCAACATTCGAGCTTTAAATGAGATACTAAATGGAGCTCTGCACAAACTTTCTACTTGGAGTGACTCTAACCAAATGATTGTAAATGTAGAGAAGACAGTATTTCAATTGTTTACTCTATCCACTAAAAATATAATGGCCAGAATTTAGCTCAACAAGAGTTTGCAAAGTATCTAGGTATATCTGTGGATAAAAGATTGAACTGGAAAAAGAATTTAGAGGAGATGGCAGGAAACGGTGAAAGGCGCTTGTCGCTTCTTAAAAGGTTGACCAGAATAAAATGGGGAGCTAAGCTAGAAACCCTGATCAGCACCTACAAGGCGTACGTTAGATCGGTGCTGGAATATGGAAATGAATTACTGATAACTGCGCCGGTCGCAATAATGCAAAAATTTTGCCAGTTCGTCCCCAAATCAACTCCAATTGCAGCGATGGAGATTCAGGCCACAGTAGAACCTCTAGGACTGAGAAGAACAAAGTCCGCCCGAAAAATGGCTGAAAAGCTACGGACATTACCCGTAAACCCTTTGGCGCAGGAGAGATTGAAGATTCAAAGAACTATGATGACTGAAGCCAGAGATTTGGCCTTGAGGTACCATATCCCCTGTGATAGGCCACAGGACTTTCCTTTAGAGACTCATAGGGTGCTGCCGCTTCGGGTTTCTAATTGCTCATTGTCCATCGGTATCAAACAAGTAAAAGTGCAGCGTTAGACGTTGAACTGAAGACTTTAGCGTTGGCTGCTATTACAAAGAAATACCCCGAAGATAAATGGATAAACAGATGGATCTGCAGAATCACGGCGAAGAGTAGTAAGCAACCATGACGCTGAGGTTCTGGCTGTTGCAAAAGCAGCTGAGTATCTAAAAAAATATCAAGGTAGGAAACATGCGGTCATTCTAGTTGATTCCCAGTCTACTATCGTCGCCCTAATAAATCTTGGCCACAGTGATATTTACTGGAAGAAAGTACAAAATAAGCAATCGGAGGTCCGTCGGACTTGTGCCGCACAGGACGATATGCTCCCTGGTCAACAGCACCATGAAGGAGATGCTGAGTGATTTACTCAAACATCAGGCAGAAGGAAGCTACTCTGTTAAATCGAGCGATCCCTAGTCGTAGTCACTTACCTCTGCGTGTGTTCACTGCCAATTTCAGAATGACGATTCGCCATGACTACCTACGCGAGCACTTGCATAGGTTTGGTATGGTGCGAAATGCCGGATGCCTGCTTTACAACGATGGCACTCCTGAACGGTGTGCACCTTGCTGTGTGCCAAGCTCTATACCAGCAGTGAGAGGATGCTGCCGGACAAAACCCCTATTACGCTAGAGCTCTCTCATATTCGGTTGTTCGCGACAGAATGGCTAAATTGCCAACAGTTGGCGTGGATAAAAAATAAAAAAAATAAACTCGAGAATTTTTAAAGTTCTGTGGGAAGAGATGTCTTTTATATAGAACATCACTCAAATTCAAATTGCTTACAAGTCACAATTGACTTCATGCGTTCGTATATTTATCAGATATTTTTCTAAAAAGTAATCAAATTAAATTTAGATTTACGTTCAGAATAACTCGTTTTGTTTTGTCTGAACTATCTTCAATGTTTTACATTAAATCTTTGATTAAAAAAAAAAAAAAAGAAAAGAGATCTTTGGAGATCATGTATTGAAAATGGGCAATCTGACGTATTCGAAACTTTACACAATTTCAATGAGATGTTTATATGGCAATGGCCAGAGGAGTTTTAAAGAAAAAACGAATTCTTTATTGCTCCTAGTTTTTATCTTTTAATCTGCTCTGCTCATTGCCGTATAAAAATCTCATTATAATTTTAAGGCCTGACATTTAAAAATACACAATTTTTTATTTGAAAGCAAACAGCACACCTCCCAAAAAATAAGCAAAACCATACATGAACACGTAAGAGAGCTACAATTACTTTTCAAAATGTACTTCCCAAATCTGAAAAAGAAAACACAACTGGATTGTAAATCCCTCTGAAGAATTTTACTTTCGGGCAGCTAAACTATTTATGAAGCAAAAAAAGAACTTTCGAGTGATTCTTATTTAAAAACCAAGTTCAAAGGACGTCTTATTAACTTTTATCAGATAACAACAGAGAAAATGGGGAGATTTCTGGTCAAGACGCTTAGGTTTCTGTTGCTATTTACAGAGCAGAGGGGGAGAGCTTTCTCTTCATATTAAAAACAAATGTCTTAATGAACTGAATGTAGATTCAGATTTAGGATTATAGTTGAACTTTATTACAAAAACTAAATATCTCAGTTTTTTTTTGTATTCCACCATTTACAAAAGCCTGATACGGATTCAATACGGTTACATACAACGGAATTCAATACAACTGAAAAAAAAAAACATTCAGTAATGTCGTAGTTCTTGGATTTTGTCCGAAATCTTTGTGTCAGATGCGCCGGTAGTAACTGAACAGAATACCAAGTTTGAGCTTCCTATGATGTTTCGTTTTTGAAAAATTTTGTTCACAAACACATATTGATACAGACTATTCGCTAAAAACATTTATCCTATTCATGGGGCCTCAGACCATGTATTTCCGGTGAAAAGTCAATTTTGAAGAGGTAACACGATCGCAAGACTTACTCTCACTAGAGGAGTAAGAGAAAGTAAAAGAGATAAGGCAAGTGGTGCAACCTATTGAGGATTTGAGGTAGTTAAAACAAATACAATGTAGAAGGTCACGAGAATTGAGTTACAGTATAGTGTATGACTGCTCCTTTGTTCGTTTTATTATGTAAGAAACAAGATTATAGTCAACAATTGGCAATATTGGATTAAAGTGGAAGAATATTATCGTATTTGAAAATACAAGGATTTTCTCTTACTGTAGTTAATATATTTATACAATTAGCGATTTTCTTAAAACTTGGAAGTTTTACTAAGAGTTTAGTTAGTAAATACAGCGAATTCATTAATATATTGGTGCATAATTATCCTCAGAACAGGGCAGTTTATACTTGAATGTGATATATATTCCAGTCCACGAGACTGCGCAAACATAAAATCTCAAAAACAAGAAATCTAACAATTCTCCAGAATCTCACACAAATTAATTTTTATGGAAAATATTTCAAATAAATGTGATAACATTGATATCCGTTTAAAGAAAATCGTTTGAGCCGTTTATAGGAAAATACAAAAATACCAGAAAAATATATTGTCGCAGGTTAAACGATTTTCTTCAAGTTTGGAATACTAACGCTAGTTTTAAATTTACTTTATAATTTAGTTATAGAACTGGAAATTGTTCTGAAGTTGAACTTTAGGCGAAAGCTTGAACGTTGTAGCTCTCCCACAGTTCTTCACAAATTAATTTCCTTAAAAAAAAAACTTAATAAATTAATTAATCGTATTTTAATTAGAACGACTTTATTACAGGGTGACTTTTAAAACAGCTATAATCAAAATGTGCTATAAATATATGTAGACTATATCTATAAATATGTAGATAGTGTATACAAACAAACTGACGGATGTGGGCACTTAATGAATTGTTTTTATTCATTGTCATGATTTTCTGGATCATGGCTCCAACAATTTTGTTTAAACTGCCCATACCATTAAATGTTTTATTTGAACATTTTTACAAGAAAATGGATATTTATATGTCTTGAACCTAAAGTGCCACTTCAGGACAATTTATCATTCTAATCGGATTTGTAATATTAAAAGCTTTGCTAGAATTCCACATTTGAAGAAAATCTATGTACAAAAAGTGTAACCTAGGCAGGAGGAACAAAGTTGTGCTTTAGTGGGTGCCCGGGGCATGTTGGCATTGAAGGGAATGAGATGGCCGACGCCCTGGCCTCGATAGGCGCTACGACTCCGCTTCTAAGGCCGGAACCTTTTTGTGGGGTAGCGACCAGTGTCTGTTGGAGGAACTTAGGAAGGAAGAGGAGACGAGGAGACCTCAACTCTGGTACTCCCTCCCCGGTTTGCGGCAGGCCAAGATCTGCTTGGAAAATTATAACGACGGAGATCGGAGGCCTGCATTGGATTGAGCAAGAACAAGCTCCGCGTTCTTACGAGTTTCCTCACGGGGCATTGCCGACTTAGAGGACACCTGGTGAAGCTGGGTTTGGAAAGTGATAGCTCATGCAGATTCTGTGTGGAGCTGGAGGAAACGCCATTATATCTCCTAACAGACAAGGATTTTCTCTTACTGCAGTTAATATATTTATACAATTAGCGATTTTCATAAAACTTGGAAGTTTTACTAAGAGTTTAGTTAGTAAATATAGCGAATTCATTAATATATTGGTGCATAATTATCCTCAGAACAGGGCAGTTTATACTTGAATGTGATGTATATTCCAGTCCACGAGACTGCGCAAACATCAAATCTCAAAAACAAGAAATCTAATAATTCTCCAGAATCTCACACAAATTAATTTTTATGGAAAATATTTCAAATAAATGTGATAACATTGATATCCGTTTAAAGAAAATCGTTTGAGCCGTTTATAGGAAAATACAAAAATACCAGAAAAATATATTGTCGCAGGTTAAACGATTTTCTTCAAGTTTGGAATACTAACGCTAGTTTTAAATTTACTTTATAATTTAGTTATAGAACTGGAAATTGTTCTGAAGTTGAACTTTAGGCGAAAGCTTGAACGTTGTAGCTCTCCCACAGTTCTTCACAAATTAATTTCCTTAAAAAAAAAACTTAATAAATTAATTAATCGTATTTTAATTAGAACGACTTTATTACAGGGTGACTTTTAAAACAGCTATAATCAAAATGTGCTATAAATATATGTAGACTATATCTATAAATATGTAGATAGTGTATACAAACAAACTGACGGATGTGAGGCTGCCACTCAGTGAAGGTTCAAGAACCTGGGTAGCTACCAGGTGGAGGAGGGGGAAATACCCTCTCTAGAGCCTGTCAGGATACTGGGATTCCTTAAGGATCTCAGACTGATGGAGGTTTTGTAGAAGGGATGTTCAGTGGGACATCTGTTCGGGTGCTGTGGACAAGCCTGCGGCACCCAGGGGGCATAGCACAATAGACCGGAAAGGTCGCAGTGCATTGGCCTGCCCGCTTCAAAAAAAAAAAAAAATTTACAAATAGTACTGCCCTTAAACAGTAGGTTTCTATCTATAGTTTATTGGAATTTGATGGACCCAACGATTTTCTTTAATTGTTTTGGTAAAGTCCGCAGATCTGGAAAGCTCAAAGATATTTCCGTGATAGTCTGCGTCATTTCGTTTTCATAGATAGGATTCAGGCGTTCGGCCATCTTCTGGATGTCTTAATAACACACATTTGCACAGAGCAAAATCAGTTTATACACTAACGAATTATCTCTTTAATATCTCTTTTCTATAAACTTGGAATTTTTTTTTCTTAATTTTTAAGGCGCGTCAACATCTATGGGTCATTAGCGCCCGGAGCTTTCTCAGTGCTCTACCGGCCGCCGGACAGTGTTCTTTCGTTACAGACAACATTGTCCATCACCGTGCAGTGAGCTGTAGCGGCTCCTAGGAAAAAAGAATGTAAGGGCAGCACAGCTGGATCGAACCCGGTATCTCCGTGTGGGAGTCTAGTACGCTAACCACTTAGCTATTCCCTTCACCAATCTTAGAATTACTAACTACTCAGATATAAACCTGCCACTTTTAATTGAAACACTTTTCTGGAAAAATTGATTCTAAATAATTCTGGGGAATCTATGATATTAGTTTTCAACCAAATTTGATTAAAAATAAGTTAAATTCGAGTTTAAAAAGAATTATCAATTTTTTATAAATGTTTCATAATTAATGGAAATGACCCACTAAAAACCAGATATTTCTTTTTCCGTTTAATTAATTGCATTACACAAGGAATTCTTATCGATGTTAATTAAAATATTCTATTACAATTATCGATTCCTGTTCAATGACCCACAGAGTCCTCATCGTAACTCTTTTTTTTTACAATTTTAATGTTATTCAATATGAGTTAATATATTCAATTAAGATGAAAATTTTAGCTTCTTTATAACATATGGAAGAATTATTGGAAAAGTCTTATCTAATAATAAATGTGATGGGGAAAAAAAAACAATTAAGAATAAGAGAAAGTGAAATTATTTTTTAAATTGAATTTCGGTTTTGGAGGATATTTAGTTGTCGCTCATAAGTTGTTCATAAAGCGTCGTACATTGTAATTCACAATGCAGTTCACATTATTGATGGGTAAAAAAAAAAAAATAGATCATTTACCTTGTATCTTATATTACAGCATTTATTACTAATAAGTCCGAAATGTGAAAATTGTGTTTGAAACTTTTATACGATATTCTCTTACTGCAAGTTACATAGTTATTATTGACATACTTATTTCAAAAATTTAACTGACTCCAATGTTGTATGTACATCTGGAAGAACCTAAACAAAAACGATAATGAGGAAAGCGTGACCTACCAGCCTACCCAGAAATCCCACCACTAAAATCTACTCATTCAAACAAAAATATCTAGTGCGAAACACTCGCACAACTTTCTCTTACTCCAGTTTTCAAATTGTAATTGACAAACTTTTATAGTTAGTATACCTAATTTGTTTTTTTGGAGAAAATCACAAAAACTGAAAAACTGTTCAGTAAAAACACAATTTCGATTTTCTAATTTTCTTGAAACTCGGAATTTTGGCGATCTATTTATTTCTAATTAATTTTGTCTAAATGGTAGAATTGTATAATCACTAAGATTAGAGGCAAACATAACCCTACCCATCTTAAATGAGATTACCCGGAGAAATGTTTCAAATAAAAGTTGTAGCTCTTTGTATGTGTAGTTAACATTCTTAGTTTAAAGAAAATTGCTGAAGCCGTTTTAGAAAAATAGCAAAACATTGAAAAATACTTACGCTAAAATTGGAAGGGAGCCTGTTTTCTGGGCGACCATTGGCAGACATAGCAAACATGAAAGTTCGAATGACAATGGCCGAATAACCATTGTTTTTAAGTAATTTTAGTGTAGGATTGAGTAAAGGTATGCGTGCAGTTAGCATTTCGTTCCAGCACAAAGAGATTCACAAAATAACCTGGACATCACCGGATGGAACCAGTGGAAATCAAATAGCTCCTTCTTAATTGAATCCAGGCATGCAACAGACGTTATGAATGTGAGGTCTTTTAAGGAGCAGAGTATAGTAGTGATCATTTTGTTTGTTAGAGCCAAATAAAGCTAGCTTATAGCCGCCGCGGAAAAAGGAAATGTGGAGAGACTAACAAGATATATGGTTGAAGCGTTGGGCTAGGCCTGATACACAAAGAAGAAGAGTAATTATTGGCTATCGTCCTCACAAACTCTTTATTTTAAGCTTTACAGTTACAAACTTGAACACAGCGGCTCACCGCAACAGTTATTTAACTCCAAAACACAATAATTATTAATTACACAGGGATTACTAATAATCCATTTAAAAATGTTAATGAATTAAAACTGTCCTGTTCACAAAATACATAACAAAATAATGGCCTTCTGGAAACGTGTACACTCTTTCAAAGCCCAGAAACGACTGACTGTAAAATTACTGCACTTTAGCCAAGTGCTGCATTCCGCGGCGCGGCATCTTCAAACAAAGGAACAACAACGGCACACCCTCCCTCCCCGAAAGCAGAAGCAAGGGTGGAAGAAGCAAAAGGAAGAAAAGACCGTGGGGGGGGGAGGAAGAAAGAATGAAAGACAAAATCATCCCCACTCAATTTCCGAGATCCCCGTGGAAAGCCTTCAATTGAGAGATATGTGCTCTCCTCCGTTCTTCGGTTTGCGGATCAACTAGCTCGGCGGTAACAGGTGTGAGAAACCTTTTAATTTTGAAAGGACCTGACCATTTGAGCATTAATTTTGCAGCCGATTTGTCAGCAGCCTTGCTTAGGGGATGTATTCGGTGCATAAATGTTTGCCCCACCACGAACGGATTATCCCGCCGTGATTTATTGAAGCGTAGCCTTCTTAGCTCATGGTTCCTCTATAGATTTCCCTTGGCCCGAAGCCATGTGTCTCTGATATCATTGGGTTTATTAGGGATCAACTCGTCTATTTTCCAAAGGCTAGACAAAGGGCATCTATGAGCGAAAGTAAACATTAACTCAAAAGGTGTGTGCTGATGTGCTTCATGTTTAGCTGTATTGAAAGCCATTTGTAGCCAAGTAAGATTCTGGTCCCAATGCGTTTGTGAGTTCGCATGGAATGCTCGCAGCGCTGGACCTAGGTTGCGGTTAAACCTCTCAGCATGAGATGGGCGTGGATGGTAAGGAGATGTGGTAAAATGTCTCACTCCATTCGCAAAACACATACGTTTAAACTCTCGCGAAGTAAATTGGGATCCATTGTCAGTCACGATTTCTGCATGCATTCCGAAAACTGCAAATATTCTCTCTTGAAGAAATTTAATCGTGGTTTTACTAGTTGCCGCGGTTAACGGCTCTAACCAGACGAATTTAGTGAACGCGTCTACGCAAACAAGCAACATAGTTTTCCCATTTTGGCTTCGGGGGAACTTGCCAACAAAATCTAAAAACAATCTTTGCATCGGTTTTTCAACTGCATCGGAATGCAGGAAACCTAAATGAGTGTCTTGGGCTGGTTTACTTACAGCACAAATTTTACAACGCCGTACCCTTTCAGCAATATCTTTGTACATTCCCTTCCAAAAGTAGTACTGCTTTACTTTATTTATCGTTTTATATATACCGAGGTGAGCACCGACTGGGGACTCGTGATAATATTGGAATAGCATGTCGATTAGTGAAGGGGGTATGACTACCTTTTTTGAACCATCCTTAAGTTCTAAGCATAAGATATTGTTCTCCATACAGAAAGGGGTTTGGTCAACATTTTTCTCAATATATTCTATAATTTTAAGAAGCTCCGGGTTGTTTCTCTGATGAGAGCTTACACCACTATATGCCAATGGATCGAGAATTTGTATTGAGTTTATGGGAATTTCCGGAAGGTCGGTTGGCTGAACAAGCTTTGTAATTTGGCTATTGTCTTTAGAGTCCTTAAAAGTGGTTGTATTTGCTGGGTTTTCATACATTCGTGATAGCGTATCAGCGATAACATTTTGGGTCCCCCTTATGTGTTGTACCCTGAACTTAAAGCAAGATATGCGCATAATCCAACGTCCTATTTTTCCTAATTGACGTGGATGAGCGAGAAGCCAACTTAAAGCTTGATTGTCTGTTTCTAAAAGAAATTCAGCATGTTCAAGATACGGCCTAAACTTATCGAGCCCGAATAAGACTAGGCATTCTAGTTCGTATGCGGACGATTTTCTTTCTTGAAGTGTGAGGGTACGGCTAGCATAAGCTACCGGCTGCCGACTACCATCTATTTCCTGCAATAAGACTGCCCCCAGAGCTACGGAACTGGCATCAGTTTGTAAGATGAAAGTTTTGTTAAAATTTGGGATACGCAACACAGGGGGTTGGGAAATACACCTTTTTTAGGGTTTCAAAGGCCCTCTGTTGGTCATGCCCCCAGTGAAATTTCACATCTTTCTTGCGTAATAGGTTTAAAGGTGCAGCTTTCTCAGCTAGTTTTGGGATGAATTTATGGAAGAAATTCACCATTCCGATAAACCGTCCAACGCCTTTGCCGTCTTTAGGAGGGGTGAAATCTCTTATAGCCTGAGTACGGCCAGGATCTATACTAATACCTCTTGGTGAAACTCTATGACCTAAAAATGAAAACTTTTAAAACAAATTTCGCCTTTTGTGGGTTTACAGTAAGCCCCGCCTGCTTTAAGCGTTTGGCAACTTCCGACAAATGCTGCATATGTTCTTCGAAGGTTTTAGAGTAAATGACTACATCATCCAAATAATTGTACAAAAACTTAAACTTCACATCGTGGAAAATTTTGTCAAGCAACCGAGTCAGAACTTGGGCTCCTGTTGCTAGTCCGAAAGGAACCCTTTTAAATTGGTATAAGTTATAGGGGGTTCAGAAAGCCGTCAAGTGACGAGAACACTTGGCTAGAGGTATTTGGTGGTATGCTTGATTGAGATCCAATACGGTAAAGAAACGGGCTTCGGATAACCAGTTAAAAGACTGGTGTAGATCAGGAAGGGGTACACTCTCTATAACAAAACGTTGGTTCAAAAGACGATAATCAATTACCGCTCGAAAATGGCCATCTCCCTTGGGTACCAAAAACATGGGACTACTATAATTTGAGTTTGAGGGTTCGATCACATCTTTCTTCAATAACTCGTCAACCTCCTGTGGAAGAATTTCCATCTTAGGGGTGATAAACGATACGGGTGTAACTTTGCAGGTTTTGGATCGGAGAGTTCGATTTTATATTCTATAAGTTCAGTGAAACCCAAACGGGATGTGAAAACTTCTGGAAAACTGAGAATTATATCCTTTACTTTGCCGGCCCTTAAAGGTTCCAAATGGCTAAAGTCCGGAAGCGGACTATTACTTTCCTCTGAAGTACTGCGTATTGGGGCAGAAGTTGCGTCCTGGCTGTTTCTATTGTTCGTAGTGGAACATAATGGGATGGCATTCAGAGGATCAAAGGGAAACGATATTGTCTTATCACGCATATTAATTATCAAACTAGTGTGGTTTATGAAATCAGATCCCAAAATAATATCGGTAGTTAGTTTTGGGCTTATTAGAAATCTAAATTTCCAGATATATCTATCAATCTTTATCTTAATGTCGACCGCGTTTGTTATTTGTAAAGGTTCATCTGAAGCTGTGACACAAGTCACTTTACATTCCTTTACTTCTTTTATAGCTAATATCCCTCTCAACTTTTCAAAAAAACTCTGTTTAATAAAGCTTCTGGCAGAGCCAGAGTCGATAAGTGCGGGATAAGATGCATTTTTAAATACAGCTGTTACATAAGGTGTAAAATCCCGCGTGGCAGATATACCCATTTTAGCTAGAGACAATTTAAAATGCTTACCATGACCTGTCCGCAGTTTAACCTTATGAGAGGAAAAACCAGTCCTCCCCTCATACCTTAGACTTTTTTGAAAGGACGCCATCTATTTTGTTCCTATCTTGAACGTCACTTTTAGCAGGACATTCTCTACTAAAATGTCCAATATTCTTACAATTAAAACAATGAGACTTCGATTTATCAACGGCAAGACCTTCTGGAGCCCTGTAACCGAGATTCCTAGAAGGAGATATTCCCTGAGACCTTCCACCGCGTGGATATTGAAGTTTATCTTGTCTCATGTACGGTCTGATGCCTCTGAGTTGATCTGCATACTCTATATTCTGAGAGTGAACGCATAAATTGTCAAGATCAGCGAAACTTTGAGGAGGGGCCATGAATACCATACGAGACCTTTCCTCCGGAGTGATTGCACTGATTATGCTCTCCACGATTTGTCGCTCTGATAAAGGCATCAATAATAGCTTTGCATTGTCCTTACTATCGCTCACATAGTGGGCAAGAGATTCTCCACATCTCTGTAGACGATAAAAACGCTCCTCAATAAGTTGAGTATAAAGTCGGGAGGGTATTAAATATCTAATGGTATCAGCATGAAAACTGCGAAACGAGCCGCCCAGATTTAGGGTTCTCATGATGCGATCATATAAAACTCCCCGTGTATGAGATGATATATACACAAGCAATTGTCTATCAGTAAGAAGGTTTCTTTCATGGATATTTATTAAAATGCTCAGAAACTTCAGAAGGCTATCCACGTTCAGACCATCGCAGATAGGAAGCTGAGCGAGAAGAGGTTGAAGCGGGTGAGGGAGTTTTGAAAAGTATTCGGTAAAGGACTCCTGTGAGTGGGATGTATTTGGGGCTAGTGGAGCAGGAAGGTGTACGTTTGGACTTGGAGGAACTCCACCTTGTTCGTGATGACTCATTTTACCTTCCGGTAAGACTGACTGTAAGTTACTTGTTTGATCAGCCGGCTCTGATTTAGCAAGCCCTTGTAAATCGACCTTAACATTATCTGAAACATCCTGTTTAAAAGGAGGATTAACAGATAAAACGGTTAAATTTGTCTTGGTACAGTCAGCCCTTAACAATAAATTTTTTAATATTTTTACCTGTTCTTCCACTTGTTCCTTTTCGGGGGGTGACAACTCCAAACTATTCATGTTATTCAACCGATTTATTAGGTGGTTGGAACGGGTGTTTAATCTGTTGCATTGAGCCAAGGTAGCTCCGAGAAAAACTATTCAAATAATTCTATGATTTCTAAATATTTATTGAAACAAGTTTCAAATTCCTTTTGTAAATCAATCCCGGCTAAAACTTTAGTATCAATTGGGGTTTGCTCATTTAAAACTCTACGCAGGGACTTACGCAGAGTGGCCACGTTTTCAACCTCTTTACTTCCTCTAATACTAAGCTCGTAAATTACCTCATCTCTGAGTAAGAACTCAGGTACTAACATTTTGCCAATTTATTCTAAACAAGATTTAAATATTAAACTTCTGAAAAGAAGATAAAAAAAATGAAAATATAAGTAAATAAAATACAGACGAACCAATAAAATAAAGAAATAAATCTAATTCTAAGGCTTTAAATTTTTAAACTAACAAAATTTAAATGCTCAAACATAAATAAAATTTAGATTTCAAATTTAGAAAAAGTTATGAGTCATAAAAGGGTATTATTTCTTCTGGCGGTATAGTCGGAAGACATCAAAGCTTGGGAATTCTCTCTCTCTCTCTGCAACTTGTTCGAATTCTTCAATAATCCTCTACATGGAATTTTCCAAAATCAAATATTTGGTAATTTCTAAATTAAATTGTAAAATTAATTAAAAAAAATGAACGAATTTAAAAAAATATATATTTCAAATTCAATACTTTTGTGAAAACTTGGTAATGTATCCAAAATCAATATAATATAAGGAGATACTGAGCAATCCTGTAGTGTGTAAATTTCTCTGAGTTGTCTTGGTGAATGCCAAAAGCAAGTAAAACTCTGGGTCTTTCGAAACCACGCTCTGCTACCAGTGAAGCGTTGGGCTAGGGCTGATACAGCAAAGAAGAAAAGTAATTATTGGCTATCGTCCTCACAAACTCTTTATTTTAAGCTTTACAGTTACAAACTTGAACACAGCGGCTCACCGCAACAATTATTTAACTCCAAAACACAATAATTATAAATTACACAGGGATTACTAATAATCCATTTAAAAATGTTAATGAATTAAAACTGTCCTGTTCACAAAATACATAACAAAATAATGGCCTTCTGGAAACGTGTACACTCTTTCAAAGCCCAGAAACGACTGACTGTAAAATTACTGCACTTTAGCCAAGTGCTGCCTTCTGCGGCGCGGCATCTTCAAACAAAGGAACAACAACGGCACATTGAGTTATCAAAGAGGAAAGGAAAAGGATAGAATATGAAGAGAATGTAAAGGAGGATTTGGAGAAATAGCCTCAGCGTAATCTGAATATCGAAAAAAGATAAGATAGAATTCAGACAGTAATCAGGAAATCGGCAATGGAAGTGGTTGGAAAGGAAAGAAAAACAGTGAGAAATCAATGGTTTGATGAAGAATGTAACATTGCGGAGAAACGGAATAAAGCCAGAGAACTGCTGCAGAAGAAAACTAGATTGAGCAGGGAGCTGTATAAAGCCAGAGAACTGCTGCAGAAGAAAACTAGATCGAGCAGCGATCTGTATAAAGGCAGAGAACTGCTGCAGAAGAATCTAGATTGAGCAGGGAGCTGTATAAGCCAGAGAACTGCTGCAGAAGAAAACTAGATCGAGCAGGGAGCTGTATAAAGCCACGAGACTAAGATTTAAGAAACTTTGCAGAAGAAAAAAGAGAGAAAGCTAAGGAAAGAAACTCTTAGATCTACAGGAGGTTTTTAATGAACATAAAACTAGAAAATTGTATAAAGGACTTAAAGAAATCAAAGCTGGTTTTAATCCAGTTATTTATTTATTTCTACATGGACCATTTAATATATTACATGCAATAGGATACTAATTAATGATAATTATATACATTTTATTTGGCATTAGGCTTTGCCCTAAGCCATAATGATGTATATTATTCCTTCACAATCCAGCATAGGCACATTTTCAATTTCATATCTTGTGTCAATTCATATCAATTAATAAATACATGCATACATATTTCACGCATACAAAATAAATACAAACATACCTATTCTTACATTCATACCAATTACTCCCGCAATAATTATAAATTGAAAGTGTTTACACATCTTTCATACTCACAAACATAAGGTTGCCGGTGTAACCAAACCCGGCTCATTTCGGTCCCTTCATGACACTGTGACTTCCTATACATATTTCAAATCAATAAAAAGTACAATAGTGACATCCTGGTAGCGAATACATTTATATATATATATGCATTTTTTTATATATAAATTAGTAGTTTTCCCTCTAACAGCCAGTCGAATATTTATTCATGTATAAAAATATTATTAAATTACTTCCTCACTGCCCGCAAGGGGTATCTGTTGCATGAACATACTTGTGGAGTAGCCAGGTACTTAAACTTCATACACTCTACACTTTACAGACAAGGACAAATACAGTACACAAACTAGAGTCTCTGTCCTTAGTTAATTGGCGTAAGGCCAAGGGAGAAGGAAGGGATTAGCTGAGTGGTAGCGCGCTGCCTAGCAACGTGGAGGTCCCGGATTAGTATCCAGCATGCTGCCCTTAGATTTACTATTCCTAGGAGCCTCTACAAATCACTGTCCGGTGATGGGCAGTTTTGTCTCTAACTAGAGAACACTGCTTTGAGGCTGGCAATGCAGTGAAAAGGCTCCGGGAGGCACAGTTGATCTTTCAGGTCGCAGTGCATTAATCCCCTACAACAATCTATGCAGGTCTGTGTTTATTTCTACATGGACCATTTAATATATTACATGTAATAGGATACAAATTAATGATAATTATGTACATTTTATGATTATGGACGATCACCCGCAACCGGTCGGTGACCACAAAACGAAGCCGACTGTGATAGAAGAAATCTCTATTACTAATATTGATTACTAGAAGTGAACTATGTACTCATTTAAAATCTATACCATTGATTAAGTACTGTGGTAAGCACCTTATTTTGCAGATATTCAGAATGGAAGTGAAATCTTCATTAGATCAAGATTCTGAATAGTACTAAGTGCAGTTATTCAGCTAGCGCCTAGTGCCCTGAAGACGAAATTAATCTTGACGAAATAATTCTAAGGTTGAAGAGAATTTGACAGTTATTACTTCCTGATACTAGGGGTAAGAGAAAGGAAAAAAACACTGTATTTTGTTCAAAGAACTTTCTTAAGAATATTAAATGACCAAATAAGTTGCTTCAGAGGCCAAACATTACAACCAAATCGGCAGGCGGAAGCAACAACGTCAGTACAAAAGAAATAGGCATTTTCTTATTTTACATGATTTCAAAATTTAATTGGCCAATTAAAATTTATAACATTTCAGTTTCACTTTAATTATTTTAATTGTCCAATTATAGTTATTACTTCATTATTACACTTAATATTTCAAATTTTTCCTTTTAGTTATCTTATCTTAAATTCATAATAATTTAACTTATTAAATTTATCTATTTTAAGCAACATGTCCACTAGTGTAATATATATACATAAACAGCAACTGAGTTTCAGAATAGTCCATTTATAAATTTTTACTAAAATACACGCACATTTCTCTGTCATTTACAAGAAATAGAAAAACATATATAACTCTGAGTTATGGCTACAAGTATTCAAGTGAGTTGCTGCTATCTTTAAATGTATTTTTTTTTTTTTTTGTGGTTTTGCCTGTTTTTGTATTAACCAGCTATTTTGTTTTTGGGTGCTGGAAAAAAACCAACATATTGATATTATTATCTACGTGGCTTCTAATTGCCTCCAACTGCCAATATGTTGGTGGAAAAAAGCCAGTCATGTCTTTTCAAATTAACATGTCTCCTCATCACCCTCTTCCCCTTCTTGTTTCTCCAACCTTAATGAGATAAGGGTATCTTGAGCGATGCGGTCTTGTTCAAATTCTTTTAGCCATGTTATATCTGAAACCATTTTATGTTAATGCATGTGTATATATATACAAGTTATAATACTAATTGCTTTTAGTTACTTTTTAAAAAACAATTTATTTTATTTATTACAACAGTTACTAATTACACTTTGACTTATTAATTATTCTTAATTAGCAAGTAAACAAATCTATAATATTTAATCAATCACAGAAACTCTAGAATTAAATCTGAGTGCAAATAACGGGTTAATAATTTATATGCACTAAATCACTTGACTACCCGGCAGAGTGACGAACTGTTAGAAACACTGTAGAAGAAGAACTGTCGTCCTCTGGCCGTAGGTCCATTATATATCTTCATTAGGTCTTTGATTAGCAGTGCCTTATCTATTGTTGATTCAGTGGTTTTCGCTCATATAACTTATATATATAAAGTTATTTTGGTGTCTAGTATGAGTGAATTGTAACAGAACTACAATAGAATAGAATAAAAGCGGGGAGGAGCAGGCCTCATTCCACTGCGACCTACAAGACGAGGTCTATTGTGGATCCCCTAAAAGTATACACATCCCCCAGCTTCGCCTTCCTAATCAGGCCTAGCAAAGCGAGAGCGGCTCTGTCATGAAGTTCATAGCTTCGGGATTGCCTGTCCCCAATTGAAGAAACCTTGTCCTCGCCAGAAGGTCGCACTCGCAAAGAATTCCGACGACTGAGTTTCGGAAATAATGCTTTTATAAATTTTTACTAAAATACGTGCACATTTCTCTATCACTTAAAAGTAATAGAAAAACATATATAACTCTGAGTTAAATAAGTGAGTTGCTATCTTTAAATATATTCATTTATGCACAGGGGTCTCTTCCTCAGCGTTGCAGAATCGGCATACCGCGCTATCTGCAAGTTGTATTTGGTGCATGTGCCTGTTCAGCCTACAATGCCTAGTTGTAGACCAACTATTAGCCTTATATCCCTTGGGCTATGGCTAAATAGATCCCTGATGAATTTAGGCAAATGTCTCTTGATAAAGAGTTTTGCCTGTCTCTGTCCTGGTGTTCTCTCCTACTAAAGCAGACACTGTTCTTCTATCCAACCTTTGATAGAAGTTTGAATTAGGCTCCTGGACAAGCCGCAGAAGATTTCGGGGACTATGAAGGTATCCTGCGAACCTCCCTCGCTAGGGCATCCGCCCTTTCGTTACCCAGAAACCCCACATGTCCCGGCACCCAGGCGAGTGTCTGTTTGTCTCGAATACCCACCTCGGTCAGTACAGTTGGGTTGTCACACTCCAGTCTTGAGACTATTTGGTGTGAAGAGAGTGCCTTCAGATCTGCCTGATTATTGGAGTATATGGCCACTCTCCTGCCACTGTGCCTTGCCTTAGAATCTCCTTAGCGCAAAGTTGTAACGCCACGACTTTAGCCTGAAAGAACGTGGCGTACTTCCTTAGGCTGGCCTAAGGGCCCACATAGACCCTGGCTCCGACCCCAGTCCGAGTTTTGGATCCGTCTGTAACCGAGTTACCGTGCAGAGGGGGTCACAGACCCATTCACCTCTGCTCGATATGAGAATTTAGAAGTTCCTTTCGAAGTGAGACCTAGGAACCATCCTGTCGGTTGGCATTCCAGGAAGATGATCAGCCTTAATTTTCTCAATCAACATCTGGTTATTATGATCACGCCTAGCGGTGATGGGGGGCGGCCCCCGCAAGAGCCTATGAATTCCAATTCAGGCTTCGAGGATATGTAGTGGTGGCAAATTAAGGAGGACTTCTAACGCCGCAACCGGGGTAGTTTTCATGGTCCCCGTGGAACCCAGGTATGTTTGCCTTTGGATCCCAACCAGCCTTTCCGACGCCCTTCTGCAGCGTCTTGGTCCACCAAGCCACCACTCATATGTAACCATGGGTGGATGATATGATGATCCTGATGATCCTGGTGTAGATCCAGAGTGTCAAACTTGGGCGCATGCCCCAGTTTCTCCCACAAAGCCGTCTGCACATACTGAATGACGCATTGGCCTTGTGTGAAATTTTGTCAATGTGTCGATTCCAAGTGAGTCTGCGGTCAAAAGTAATTCCAAGATACTTAGCCTCCAGCGCAAATGGAATCGGAATGTGCCCAAATGGTGGTGGTCTAAGGCCTTCCAGCTTGTGGCGTACGTGAAAGGAACTATTACGGTTTTATGGGGGTTTATGGACAAGTCCTCCTACCTACACCAGTTCCTGATCAAGTTAAGAGCTGCTTGCACCCCCTCTGCGATCGTACTAGGGTGTTTATCTCTTACTGCAATAGCCAAATTACCTGCATAACCAAGGCAATCATAGCGATTCGCAGATAGTTGGTGGAGGAGATCATCAACATCCAGTGTCCTCATCAGAGGGGACAAAACCCCTCCCTGAGGGCACCCCCTCCCTACTTTCACTCTGAGGGTGGTCTGCCTATTGTGAAAATGTTGATTCGATTTCTTAGATCAGACTGCATCCAGCCGCATAACGCTTCTGGTACTCCACTTTTATGGAGACAGTTGATAACCGAGGTGCTCGAGACATTATTGAATGCGCCCACAATGTCTAAAAAGGTGGCTACAGCAATTTCCTTTTCCTGCAAGGATTTTGATAGTAGCCTATTGAGATCATCCAGTGCGGCCTATGCCGACCTTCCTGGTTGATAAGCGCATTAGCGGGCAGTTAGCTGGTAATTCCTGATATATCTGTCAACCAATCTTTCCAGAACTTTGCTTAGGAAGAGGATAGGCCTTGTTGGGTCCCACCTGACTTTCTTTGGCCTCATAATGAAAGTGGCGACTTTCCAGTTCTCTGGGGATAGCCTAATATGCCTTTTCCACAAGGACATCCGAGCCTTCAAGTCTTGATGAGCCTGGAAAGTGCATCTTCGCGAGGAGCTCTAGGATTTCCACTTCGGAGGCAGTGAAGGTTCCGTCCTCCTTCCTGAGGAACCCCACTTCCTTTGCAGTACCATCTTTAGCCAACGCTCTATGGATTCTGGCGCACGAAGGGGGGGAGTCCTCGATCTCTGCGCAAAACCTCCTCCACGAACGTCTTTTGGCCTTCCTAATTTCTTTGTTGCACTGGGTGAGGGCATTCCTGTAGACGTTCCAGCTCTGGGTAACGTTGGCCTTATTGAACAGTCTCCTCACCTCAGCCCTCCGTTTTTCAAGGTGGTTGTTCTACCGGACCATCTTTCCTCTCTGTGGTCTTGACCTTTCCGGACAGTTCTTTTGAAAGGCCGTGATTATTGCCTCCTGCATCTCCTCTTTCGTCCGCTCAAGACCCTCCACCCCTCTCCGTCAGAGGTTCCCTGTGCTACTCTTAAGGGAATCCACAAATCCTACTCAGTCGGTTTCCCGAGCGTTCCGAAATGATACCTGTTGCAACGGGTGGGTGTCGATGTTGAACCTGATGTGCCTATGGTCGGGACAAGATGGTTCCGAAGACAGTTTGTAGTATCATCACTCAACCTACAGGTGGCCAGGCCAAATCCAGCACCTCCCTTCTGGCCACCGTAACAAAAGTGTTCCCTACCTAAATTAGATATTAGTAACCCTTTATCATAGATAAATTCCAAAAGGGACTTAGCTCAGCTGTTGCACTTGCTGCTCCTCCATGCTGTGTTGTGTGCGTTGGTATCACATCCCACGATGCCATCGCAGGCCGCGATGATTTCGGGGTGCCTTCCTCCGAGCGCGGCCTCTCTTCGGCCTGAGCCCTTTCATTTAGTTGTCGGACGAAGTTCTCTTTGATCACGGATCATCTTGCAATTATCAGTTCAATGCCCTGTCCGATAACATTTGCACCTCCTGTTGGACGCGCCTGACAGACGGGATACAAGAATTTCTATGTCTGACATGTCGTCAAACTCCTCTGGAGATGACACCCTTAGAGATCCCCGTGGAGGTTGTGTGTTGGCCTCGGAAGTGGGGGCATCAGCCTGCTCATCCGAAGGTCCTTGTTTTGAATTTAAATGTGCTGCTCCATGTTGTTCCCACGATTAGCTGAGGAAGTGAAGTCCAGCCGGTGAGAGGCCCGCAATGATCGAGTAAGGCTACTTACACTGGGAGGGCGCCTGGTATCCCAGAGGCTCCGTTAAGACTCCTGGATGATACTCCAGAAACAACCATCCTATAGGCATGGATTGCATAACACCGTAAGATTGAGCCGGATAAAGAGGCAAGATAGGGTTACCTAGGTTATATCAGGATGGTAAGAAAAATAGGAAGCCAACGGGGGTAATCCTTGACCCGCCAGACCCCTAGTTAGCCGTGACACCGGAGAAACCCAGGTGCCACGCTGCCCAGCCCCCTCGGTGTGCGCGTTAGGGTTGGCTCGCTGCCCCACTGGAATTGCCGAAGCTTTCTGCTAGTGACACAGCATTTGGGATCCCAGACAGAACTAGAGTATATCGGAAAGATAATTAATTACTAATCCGACTTATATTTGATTTTATTCCATTTGATAAAATTATATACGGAATAAAGTGCTTCCTCTTCCATTAGTGCCAATATGCTGTTTGCGCTACAAAGAATTCGTACATATTCGGACAGTTCGGTTAAGAAGCTTCCTCTTTTTGTACTATATATGTTACAGCTAAAGTTTAAATGATCCTCCCCGTTACCTCAATCGCATTTGGGTCTATTTACAAATGTACGGCTTGGTGAGGTTAAATCTCAATCGCATTATCTTGGTATAAAAATGCCTGTCCCCATCCCACTCTTCAGGCCAAGGTCTGACAAGGTCTACGAGACAATATGTCTGAATAATATTTGCCAATATATTCATTTTCATATTGATCCTGCCATAATTGTAAATACCAACTTTTCAGAGTATTACTAATATCTCCCAAACTAGCTACCGGAATTTTCACCTGACTTAATAATAACTTTTGCCAGGATACCGACATATTCATTTCCTTGAATTCAGCCTTGCCCTTTAATCCACATTAAATGTATCCTTCATGCAGCATTCTCCAAACTATTCGGTAATTATATATATATCTATTACATCTTTTACATCACATGGACATTTTAACTTCTTCACAAGAGCAATACTTGAGTCACTGAAAAATACCAAAGTGTTGTCTCTCTCCTGGTCTATCTTATCTACCTACCCCATGGCTTTCCAGATAGCTACTATTTCCGCTGTATAACCTGAGGCAATATTTGAAAGCCTGTACTTTTTGGAGATGACAGTCTGGGGACCATACGGCTCAACCAACACCATGGATTGATCTAAATTCATCTTAAATAAGAATTACGTTGGCTAGGCTCTCCTTAAATACCGCATTAATCCCCTAAACCATACAATCACCCCATTCGTTTTTAAGTTTGTCATATATGTCCAAATGAACATAATATGACTCTGTACAAGCCATACTGAGAGATAATTATCACCACGAGATCCTTTGCAAAGCAGTCAGTCTCGTCAGTCATAAATCCAAAGATTCTGAATCTCACAGGCTGTCTCCTTTTGTACCATAACCTGTGTGAGGAGACCAATTCCGCCAGCCTAGGGAGTCCCGTTTGAGGCAGCTGATGAAACGATATCAACCGGTAGTTCTAAGCCTCATAACCTTAAGCCCGCAGATAATCACTAGAATCCTCTTTTGCAAAATCACATTTATTACAAACCTACCCAGAACTCCAATTTGCACCATTTTATCCATTCAATATGGCTATATTTACGCTGCATATCTTTATGTATATCCACATAGGCAGCCAATGTATGTTAATTTTCTGTCATTTGATGTCACCTCATTGACAAATACTGACAAATAGTCCAACGTGCTACGTTTTTTCTTTAGTCCAGCTGATATGTAGGAAGTTTATTATACTCCTACAGCCACCAATTTAACCTTAGCTTTATCATTCTTTCATATGCTTTACATCAAATGAAGATAGTGCATTTGGCCGGTAAGATAAAAATGAGTTGGGATTTTTTTCCCGATTTAGGAAGCGTTCTCCTCCCGGTTTAACGTACGTTTTCCAACCCTCCATTATTGAACCACTGTTCCATATTTCATTAAGGATTATTAATACAATTTTTGGAGCTAAGTGCGGCAGATTTCGTAGCACTGGATAATGAATCTTATCTCACCCAGATGATGCATTCGTTCCCTTCTTCATCGCATTCGTTAATTCCCTGAAACGTTAACTGAAAAGTTAATTATTACACAATTTGATCATATATAAAATACTTAGAAAGTGAAATAAGTAAAAAATTCGAAACTATATTTGTCATAGAAATAATTAGGTATAAATAAAGAGCCAATCATAGTGTACAATGAAGGTCTAATCAAATGGGGGCGTGGTCAGCATGATAATGCTTATTTTTTTATTGGGCCAACATCCACCGATATTTCACACCTTTCTTCTACTCTTTGATTGGTTAATTATTTATAGCTAATTATTTTTAGCTATAAATTCATTTAGAATTCTTTTTACTAAATTTCCTTTCCTAGATATTTTATAAATTATCAAATTGTACAATAAGAATTTTTTATTTAATAAATGCAAAAAATCAAGTCCTTTTAAAAATAATATTTACTGTTTTATATAATTAATGAGTGCTATGAAGAAAAATTCAGGATTTTCTGTGAGTTTCAGAATGTTTGGATTTATGACTGATATGTATACCAGATTGACAGCTTTGCATAGGATCTCGAGGTGATAATTACCTTTCAGTATGGCTTGTTCAGAGTCATATTATGTTCATTTGGACTATGTTACATATCGATATAGCTATATTGAGCATAAAAATTAAATGTGATGTAGTGGGGAGAACGATATGACAGAGTTAAAGTGCCGCTGTAGAGCAGGAAGTTGCTGCTTTGAATGGTTTGTTGTTATGTGAAATAAACCAGTTTTTGGTAGCGGTATTTTTGTTACTTAAATTAAAACACCCAACGTAACAAATTGGGGGCCGCTCCCGGATAAACTCTTTATATCCGGCAGAAAGATAAGTGAGCAAAAATTTTGTTTTATTTGGTTGACTGTTCATTCTCTTATAATTATTTTTTTTAATGCGGTGTTTATATACTTTGATGTGAATTATTATAGATATATCTTCATTTTAATATTAGATTTTTGTGGATATTTTTTAAAGATTGTTTATTGATTTTACATGAGTGTTTGTTTTAGTAGGGTTATCTTTTAGTTTTGATTCTTTATTAGTAATTATATAATATTTGTATGTTTTAGGTTTAGTATTTTATTTCTATTGACTTGGTTAAAAATTTGGTGTTAAACAGTTTGTACACAAAAATGGTATTTAAATTGGAAGAATTCTTGGCTACGCAAAGAAAATATATATATAATATATTGCAAAGAAAAGTGATTTGCTCTTGCTTGCTAGTCATTACAATTTGAGTAACCTTAAATCACAGATGAGGAAACAGGAAATTAAGAATTTCTTTATTAATTATGTAGTAAAAGAAAACATACTAGGAGCTCAGTCACTAAGTTATGTAATTGAAACTAATGTTAATATAAAGCAATTGGAAATTCTTAGTAAAGAGAAAATAGAATTGTATAGAATAGAGACGGAGTTTAGATGAAAAGAACTGGAACTGGCAAATAAGATTAAATCCGACTGTGTTGAGAAATTTGACTTGACAAGAAATTTGAGGTAGGTTCCGCCATTCAGAGAAGACCAGATAGACAAATACTATTTACAATTCGAGAAATTAGCTGATAGGTTAAAGTGACCAAAAGACAGTTGGACTAACTTGTGGCCGGGGTTTAAGTGGTAAGGCACAGAACGTATTTTCTCAGTTATCTATAGAGCAAAGCTCATCTTATGAGCTCGTTAAAGATTTAATTCTGAAAGGTTATGAATTAGTACCGAAAGCATATAGACAAAAATTTAGAACCTATAAAAAATCTAAGGATGAATCGTACATAGAGTTTGAGAGAAAAAGAACAATTATTCAATATATGTGTTCTTTCTAGCAGGGTAAATAATTTCGAAACACTAAAACAGTTAATATTATTGGAAGATTTTAAAAATAATATTCCAGGAGAAATTAGAATATTTCGAACAGGTAAATAATATCGTAGATGTTGCTAGGTTAGCCGAGGAATTCTGTCTCATTCACAATTGTAAGCCATCAAATAATTTTAGTAATTATTCTTCTACAAATAAAATTAGTACATTAGATAGTAAACCTTTAGAAAACAATAAACAAAATTTAACAGATGGTAGTAAATCGCCTAAACTAAATTCTAAATTT